>CM059585.1:33995000-34272500 GCA_030407085.1 Trichopria drosophilae
GAAACTGTACGGCAATAAAAAGTGTAGTTACCATTCATTAATATTCAAGCGAAAAATGGAACACCATCCTGGAGGTATGTACAATACATTTCCCCACATAACTAGTATTAATTTCATGTGTTTTTATTTTTTAACAACATATACATACAATTGTATAAACAAATTGTGTTTTCGGCGAAGATAATGTTTACAAGTTCTTTTAAAAACTGTCTTGCGAGGTCCTGTTTCGATATTTATTGGAATATGTTCTGTATATTGTCAATTTTAATACATAAAAAAACCAGCTGCGGAGGACTGCGGATCGAATTGTTAATTAAATGTTAGTGCGACGTTGAAATTTACGACCGTTGCGGCCGGCGCGGCGCCGACGCGAGCGACGCGACGTGACGACGCATTGAAGTGTATGTGGCAGAAGTGTACAATAGCATTATTTCTTTTTTTTTGAAACGTAAATATATTTTTAACAATTATCTTTTCAAAATATTTTACAAAAATATAAGTTAATAAATTTTACTTATTTTATTATGACTTTAAGTTTATTGCGCTAAATAAATATGATAACTTAAATAAAACGTCAATTTGATTTGTTTATTTTCTTAAGACGCTTTTTTATGTATGAATTTATAAAATCTAAATTATAACCATTAAGTTGTAAAAACTGTCTTGTATATTGTAAGTTATTTTGTTGCAATTCGACATTAGATAAAAGGACTGCTCCCTGTAAAGGAATGTTTACCTGAGATCCGTTATTTCATTATACAAAGCAAGTATTAAAAGAAAAGAATGACATACCTGCTCGGTACATTTCTCATAAAAATTGAAATTTTCATTTAGAGATATTTTATTATTTATTCTTACATTAAAGTGTCCTAGCGTTTGTAATTGATAATTGTTCAACATATCAAATTATATGACTATATATAATTACATTTACAATTTTTTAAATCTGTACTTCGTAGAGGTGATTTTTTTTGGGTTTACCCTCCCCTTAAAAAAATGAAATTAACTTACCCATATGTACATATATATATATTTTTTTATTAGAATTTAAATATATTTTTTAAAATCGTATTACATTTTAATCTTACATTTATTACATTTCAGGACCATCTACATCTGCTAAAAAATTGTCTTACTCGAGAAAAGATATTTTCTTCATAATTAAAAATAATATCAAAAACAGTAACGAAAACATAGTCGATGGCTTGATAACATCCATTGCTGCAAATACAGGATACATCATTGAAATAGAATCGGATATGAAGCATACTATGAATTTGCTATTTTCCAACATTAGAACTCGATGGGCAGCGGCATATAGAAAAGAAGCAGTGTTTTTAAAAAACAACGAAGAATGGTTAAATAGTATCGTACAATTCAGTACCTTACCTAGCAGTGAACGTCAAACATCAACTCCGTCAAAAAATATTGTACAATCTGGTCGCCCTTCGCTGTCATTTTCGGCTTCCAGTGAAAGATCGAAGAGGAGAAAAACACAAGATTTACGCAGTACCGTTTCTTTACCGGAATTGGCTTATGCGACTACAATGAGTCTTAGGGCATCAGGTCAATCGCAAGCTGCTAATATCATTCAAGATATCACTTCTACAAGCTCGTCAAAAGCATCGCAGTATGTCTCAGCTTTAAAGTCAAAGAGTGAAAATACTTTGTCTGCGGATGCAGCACTTTCGGTACTTGTGGAACATCGATTTTCAAAACGAACCTATCAAGGAATACGAAATGTCGCTAAAGAAAATTATTGTAAATTGTATCCGTTTTATAAAGAGGTGATGAGTGCAAAAATTCGTTGCTATCCAACAAAAACCAGTATTTCTATCAGTGAGAGTTGCGGTGAAGTGAAGTTACAAGCTCTACTGGACCACACTGCAGGCCGAATTTTAATGTTACAGGAAGATGTCATTGCAACCTTACCACCTGAAATTGTCGACAATTTATGCTTATGTTGCAAGTGGGGCTGTGACGGTAGTTCCGGCCAAAGTGTATACAAACAAAAGTTCAGCGAAGACGGAAAATGCGACGACAGTATATTTTTTACATCAGTAGTACCTCTACAGATGGTTGGTAGAGACAACCGAACGAAAAAGGAAGTCATTGTTTGGAAAAACCCGAGGCCGTCTTCTCCACGGTTTTGTCGGCCTATCAAAGTACAGTTTGCTCATGAAGATGTACAACTGACAGTGAATGAAGTTACAGATGTTGAAAATCAGATCAAAGCCCTTGAACCCTTGTCAAGGGTCATGCATGGAATTCCAGTATCAGTTAAATACGAGATGTTTTTCACAATGATCGATGGAAAAGTGTGCAATTCTGTAAGTGGCACTACCTCGGCACAGCGTTGCTTCTTATGTAAAGCAACGTCAAAAGAATTTAATGACATTGACAGGATGCTTGCTAAGGAAATATGTGTAGACAATCTGAGATTTGGTATGTCAACTCTGCATGCCTGGATTCGCTGCTTTGAATGCATGCTGCATTTATCTTATAAACTTGGAAGTAAAAAATGGCAAGCGCGCAAAGAAGATGAAAAGAAGATAGTTGCTGAAAGAAAAGCAAATATACAAAAAGGATTTTCTGCCGAACTCGGACTTACTGTCGATCGCCCAAAGCCAGGGTTTGAAAGTACGAATGACGGCAATACGGCACGTCGATTCTTCGAAAATGCGACAATATCCGCAAGAATAACAGGAGTGAACGAAGGCCTTATTCGTTGATTTCATACCATTTTGCAAGTTATTTCAAGTGGCTATCATGTAGATGACACAAAATTTAAGGAATACTCTGTGGAAACGGCACGTCAATATGTCAACCTATATCCATGGTACTATATGCCAACATCCATACATAAATTGCTAATACACGGACCAGACATTATTGCAAATGCGTTATTGCCGATTGGTCAACTTTCTGAGGATGCACAGGAGTCGCGCAATAAAGATATAAAACGTTTTCGTGAGGATTTCTCGAGGAAAAGTTCAAGAACATCGAATTTACAGGATATCTTTAACAGACTACTAGTTACCTCTGATCCGTACATTTCAAGTATTCGCAAACTGCCTCAAAAGCCGTTGAAGTCATTGTCATCAGAAGTTATACGACTTCTTAAGCCGCCGGAAATTTCGCCACAAGAAAATGCTACATACTTATCAGATTCATCTACATCGGAAAGCGAATCTGAAGCAATGTATAAATCCGATGAAGAGCAAGATTTTTGTTATTAAATTTTTGTACATCAGAATTACATAATAATAAATGCATTATTTTTTCATTTGAAGTTTTGTAGTTTTGGATTACAAGTACATCCCGACATTCTTCCAGTTCCTTCAATTTCACTACCAAAAAGCCGACATATAAATTTTACTTATTTGTGCGTATTATTACCATTTACTTTCATAATGTACTTCCGCTATTATCAATTTTTAAAATCTAACTGCGGACTCGTAATCAGCGACCCCAAAAATCCGTAAATGAGTAATTTCGTTTCAGTTAAAGAATATTTTCGCACATTCGTCCGCCATTTTGGATCCGCCATTTTGAATTTACAAAATCGGACATCAGATTCATAATCAGCGACCCCCAAAACCCCCCGAGTAACCATTTTCAGTCAAATTAATAGAAATTAGAATTTTTAGTCCGCCATTTTGGATCCGCCATTTTGAATTTACAAAATCGGACATCATATTCATAATCAGCGACCCCCAAAACCCCCCGAGTAACCATTTTCAGTCAAATTAATAGAAATTAGAATTTTTAGTCCGCCATATTTGATCCGCCATTTTGAATTTTTCAAATCTGACATCAGATTCACAATCAGCGACCCCCAAAACCCCCCGAGTAACCATATTCAGTCAAATTAATAGAAATTCGAATTTTTAGTCCGCCATATTGGATCCGCCATTTTGAATTTTTCAAATCTGACCTCAGATTCGTAATCAGCGACCCCAAAAACCCTCATATAGGTCATTTGCGATTTTTGGCCACGAAATGGGGACTTTGCCCCACTGTGCGGCGGTACGCGATATAAAGGAATGCGTAGATCCAGGGTCAAGTAAGGCTTGGAGCTTTACAACCTTCTGTGAAGCAGCGGTCACTAACACCCATGCAGTGGAAAGAATTATATGAGCTGGCAATTGAGGTACGCTCAGATGCGACTGAACTAAATTTGCATCAGCTTCTGAAATTTCAACCCTTGATCTTTCCGCCGCACTGGTATTAGTCGATCTGCCACCATGAGAATGTAAAAGTGAGTGATATCGTTTGCAATGAGAACATGTGCGCTCACTTTTACATGTGTCTATCCTATGAAACGACGAGACAGTTAGGGCACAGAGCATGATTTTTTACTACCTCCCAGCGTTGGGACACTGTCTTAGCATTAAATTTACCGCATTTATAAATTGGATATGCATCGTCACATAAGATGAACTTTCCTTGAACCTTCGAGTTCACGTGGTGAGTAGACGCTTCAGAAGTGAGATTTGATTTTGCTCGCAAATGCTGTGTTGATGAACGCAGTGATTTACTAATCGGCTTGGAAGCCTCGAGTGCACGAACTTTCAATTTAAGAAATTTGTGCAATTGCTCATATGTGGCAAAATCATCACCCGCAAGGGAGAACTCCCACGCCTCGCGAGTATCGCTGCCAGGACGCTGACTGATCAAGTGCACGATAATGTCGTCACTTACGGAACGACCGAGTTCTTTTAATGCGTCTATAGATTCCTGCACCGTATCTAGTAAGTGCCGCAAATCGGCTGAAGACCCGTCGCGAGCAATTGATTTAATAGAAAATAATTTATCAAGTAAAATTGATAATAAACGACGCTTATTTTCGTAGCGTACTGTGAGCAATTGCCAGGCGATATCGTAATTTTCAGCCGTTATCGCGATGTTCTTAAGTAAGGCGGCGGCTTCGCCCTCAAGACAAGATTTTAAGTAATATAACCGTTGAAACGCGTCAAACGAATCGTCGTTTACGATTAGCGCCTGAAAATGGTCGCGGAACTCTACCCAACTAAAAAAATTTCCCGCAAAACGCGGCAATTTTAAAACGGGTACTTGCGTCCTTTGTCGGGAACAATCGTGTACTGCAGATAGAGAAGCGGCGGCAGCATTGGTTGAGAAGCGGTGGTGCAGAAAGGTTAATTACTGCAGAGAGTCTGGCACATGTGTCTGCAAACATCTCCTCTGACGTACCGATGAAATCGTCTATAGAATAATCATGAGATTCGCATTTCGAATCCGACAAATATGCGATAATGGACTCATGCCTAGTGGTGATTTGCACATATTTATCCCGAATCAATTGCAGGCGTGTGCGTGCTCGCTCAAGCTGCAACTGCGGGTCGTCGAGTAGTTTGACAGCTCGACGAATTGTGGCGAATACATCATTCTGCAAATTAACTAGATGCAGAAATTCCATATATGCATCTGAAAGTTCGCCAGACCTTCTGGTATCAGGCATGGTACCTATTCGAAATTCGAAGATTTATGGATTAAAATTGCAACTCCAAATGGAGTCCGAAAGTCACGCAAATCGGACGAATGCGACGTTCCAAACAACCGCTCGAGCTCGGTGCTGTCGTCGCACGGGGAGCCTCGACACTGCAAGCTTGGTGGTACGACCAGCGGAGCGCGCGGAGGGGCACTCGTTATCGAGACCTATCGCGCGTCGATCAGGCTTGGCTGAACCCACGTGGCTCGTGCGTTTCGAAGTAGTTGCCAAGGCAACAAAGCGCGCGAGGAGGAAATCCCGACTACTGCTAACTCCTCCTTGCTGACGTCATCGGTTGGTGACGTAGCGTCGCGAGTGCGTGCTAGTGCATGTAATACACGTTTCCCCAAATGAAGATTACGGTGCGGTTCCAAAGTTTGAACCGCCCGCCAAAGCTCTGACGTCGTATATGCTCGCTCCGAACTAAGGATCGAAAAGAGCCGACGAGAGACGAGGCCACGCGAATAGCTAATCAGCGATAAATTATGCGCGGTCGCGCACTAATTTATGCGCGCGAACAAGTTTTGAATTTTTAAATTCAATTTTACAGATCGGCACTCCCGAAGGCACTTCTGTCCAACTATGTCGGTTTAAAAGATGCGAAAAAAATTGTCTTTTTAAACGTTTAAATTGTCTATAAATTATCCTTTTAATGTCTATAAATTGTCATTTTAAATTGTCCACTGTACTTTTACTCACGCGAATCCTGGCAGGATCGCCAAATGTTGCGCTATGGTCGTAATCGCAGTGATATTGGTTGAAGACTTCTCTCTGCGGATCCAGGTCCGACGTGAAAATGAAGAAACAGCGGAACTTTGATTACACAAAACTATCCCCTTTATTAAATTGCTTCTACGTAAGAAAATGCGCGTTACACTATGTATGTCGAGCATAAGGCGCACTCGACGCACATGGCCAATGGAGGTCACGGCTCCGGATTTTATTACTGTGTTGCGATCGGATGAGGATATGTTGTAATTAGCGAAATTATTTCGCGGCGAGTGAGGCGACTCACAAAAAAACCGAATCGCGAGGATTTCGTTCGGCTTTTCGTAATCCGGTGCGAGAAAAAACCCGATAGCAAGGCACGCGTGCGAAGGGTTTTTTCGTTCTCTTGGGACTGGCGGAAAACTGATAAGGGTTACGCCACAGGTGGTCTTAATCACTAACTAATTCCAAGAAAAATCCGCGCGATTTGAATTTCCTATACTTCGTGTAGGGCGTCGATAAAAGCGCAGTAAAAGGAGACAGTCAGGCCGCCGGTGCTCGACCATAAATGGCACGGCGATGTCGAATTTGCGGCGATAGTCGATGCGATAATCGGCATAGCGCAACAGGGTTACAAATGGCATCCCTCGTGGGGACCATATTTTGAGTCATGTAGAGTTGTCTGATAATTTTATATTCTGCCCTTTTCCACTTAGGAAAAGGGTTATGTTCGCGTGAACGATCGTGAAGGACGATCGTCTTAAGCGCTGGGTTACAGGCTGGTTGGGCGAAGATCTTGGATTAAAAAAAGGAGAAGAGATGAAGAGTTTATGCTCACAAAATTATATTTTGGCAACTTTCCATTCATAAGAGTTTGACAATTCGCAAACGAGCACGGCGCAGCTTGTACGCGTTTAACTGATTTGCCGATCAGTGAATTTAAAGACGAAATAACTCGAAGCATGGATGCGGTTACCATGAGCCTCGTGGAACAAAATGTCGGTTTCGTAGCGCCACAGAAAAACGTGCGTGTCGATTCCATGCGAGAAAAGAAACGCGACTGACTAACCGGAACCACCGCGAAAATTGCGAAAAGAACCACTTACCGCGATTTTGAGAGATGGGAAACTCTGCTCGACAGACAACGAGCCAGCGCGAGGAACTCCCACTATCGGCGGTCCTTTTGACGCAATTTACTCAAGAAAAAATTGATTACCACGATTTTGTTGTTCCAATTTTGACACCCATGCGACAGGCGATGCGCGATCGCGAACATCCCGCCCGCTTTGATTCCTTCCGAATCAATACGTTCGATAGGCGCAAAAGGGAAGAAAATCCTTATGTTCCTAACTATTAACTAACGTTAACAATGAACCTTAAATTTACGATTTTTTTTAACATAACTAAATAACTAACTCGGTATATCATCTGCGTGCACCGGCAGGAGTACGAGCTTACGAATTCCGCATGAGACTTATCCTTTGGCCGTACGTACATCACATACACGAACGTGCCCGTCCGTTCCTCGATGGACGGCTATTACTCTACCCAACGACCACCAAGTTGGGGGAAGATTCGGTTGCTGGATGAGAACGATATCGTCAATTTGTAGGTCAGGTTGATCATTATGCCACTTATGACGTTTCTGAAGAGTGTGGAGGTAATCGATTTGCCAGAGACGCTAAAAGTGTTCGGTCATCCTCTGGACTAGCTCCCACCGCTTGAGCAGATTTTGATTTTCAGACATTAAAGACGGTTTAGGAGGAGCTAAGAGAGGAACACCTACTAGGAAGTGTCCAGGTGTTAAATAACGGAGAGTGTCATCATCGCGAGATAGGCTCGCAATAGGTCGCGAGTTCAAACAAGCCTCGATCTTGCAAATCAAAGTGGTGAACTCGAGTATGCTGAGAACTTTAATGCCAATTACTCGTTTTAGGTGGTATTTCACGGAACGTGCTCCGCTCTCCCACATTCCGCCCATGTGCGGTGTGGAAGGTGGGATAAAATGCCACGAAATCTCCTGTTGGGACATGTATTGTTCAATCGCCGAGTCGCTAAGCGCTGCTCGGAAGCGTCGACTAAGCTCACCACTGGAAGTTTGTGCCGTTGTCGCTGTAAACGGCAGATGGGGTTGCTCGTCTAGAGCGGAAGCGATCAAAAGCGCTCAGGAAAGCGGCAGTGGTATAATCGTCTACTTATTCTAGGTGCACGGCTCGTGTTGCCATGCAGACAAACAGTGCTATGTAGCACTTGCGACTGTGCTGGCCTCGGCCTACAAATGACGATAATGAGAAGAGTCCTGCATAATCAATGCCCGTATGCGAAAATGGACGAGATGGCTGTACGCGTGGGAGCGGCAAGGGAGCCATCTTTTGCGTGCTGAGGACTGCTCGTTGTCGTGCACATATGATGCAGTGGTGAACAATAGACCGCAGTAATACTCGCGCGCGAATCACCCAAAATCGCTCCCGTAGAACGCGAGACATCAGTGAGGTGCCACCATGGAGGGTGCGGAGGTGCGTTTCTTGCAAAAGTAAGGTTACAAGTTTATGCTTTGCTATGATAATCGGATGTGCAAATTCTTGGGCAACTAGGGCGTTACCTAGACGACCACCAACCCGGATAAGTCCATCCTCATCGAGATATGGGTCAAGAGAGCGGATACAGCTCGATCTTAACAAACTCGATCGTTCTCGCAATCGATGGTGATCTGAGGAGAAACATTCTTCTTGAATTGTGCGTAGCCAGAAAAGTTCTGCCTTCCGCCTATCATCGATACCTGTCGGCGGTATTCGACGCGTCAGGCGTTTGAATTTAAATAATAGCGTGGTGACTCTAATAAGTTTTTCCATGAAGAGTAACGTTCGGAAAAACTCCAGGTAACCTGTGACGTCAGGCAAACAAGACGCTTCTCCTCAAGGTCTGACTCGATAGCGAGATATGGTGGTTGTTTCGGCCATTCTGAGTGGGGCATAGAGAGCCAAGGGGGTCCATGCCACCAGAGGTCATTAGACGCCAATTCGAGGCAAGGGGATCCTCTTGAGGCCAAGTCGGCCGGATTCTCAGCAGAAAGTGCATATCGCCAAGTAATTTGTGGCAGAGTAGCCTGCACTTCTGCGACTCGATTACCCACGAAGGTTTTGAGAAGTGACGGGTCCTTCTGAAGCCAGTGCAATATGATGGTCGAATCCCACCACGCTATCACACAAGACGGATTGTCCTGGAGAGCGCACAGACTTCATTTGATGAGTTTGCTCAGTAAGTGAGCTGCTAAAAGTTCCAGGCGTGGAACGGTTAGTCGTTTAATTGGAGCGACCTTCGTCTTGCTCGTGAGCAGGAAGGAAGTTTGACCCGACGAGAGAACACCACGTAGACCACAGCTGCGTATGCTTTTTCAGACGCATCAGCGAATCCGCGTACGCAGTAACATTCCGTGGAGTCGGTACGAATCCAACGTGGAATGGAAATTCGAGAGAGGTTCTGTAGTCCACGAATAAATGCGAGCCATTCCTCAAGGGTATCTTTGGGTAGTGCATGGTCCCAACCCAAGTGAGACGACCACATTTGTTGAATAATGATTTTGGCTTGGATTATTACTGGCGATATCCAGCCAAGAGGGTCGAAGAGCTTAGCAATGCATGATAGCATCGATCTTTTCGTCCATGACGTTGACTCAGAACAAGGTTCATGGTGAAAACGGAATATGTTGGCAGAAGGGCTCCAGAGAATGCCTAACGTTTTGACGGAAGCTTCATCGAAAAATTCTTTATCGAGTGCGATATCGCACGCTTCCTTCGGTAGATCAGACAAAAGGGACGGACAGTTGGATGTCCACTTGCGCAAATTGAGGGCACCTGCACGGGTGAGTCCGATAATTTGATCGCGAAGTTGCTTTGTGTACGTCAAGGTCGGCCCACCGAAAAGAACGTCATCTACATAAACGTTATCTAGAATTTCCCGACTAGCTTCAGGGAAGGATCTTTGTTCGTCAAAGGCGAGTTGATGCAACACGCGCAATGCTAAGAAGGGGGCCGAAAGTGTAGCGTACGTCACCGTATCGAGGCGGTAGGTATCGAGAGGAAGCTGTGGGGAACTTCTCCAAAATATAAGTTGATAATTGGCATCGACGGGGTGCACGCGAATCTGTCGAAACATTTTCTCTACGTCTGTAGAGCATACGTATCGGTTACGTCGCCAACGTAGAAGAATGGAAGCGAAATCCAGCTGCAATTTTGGCCCGATTAATAAATTATCATTTAATGACCTAGAATTTGAGCTGGGGCTAGACGCATTGAAAACGACCCGCAACTTGGTGGTCGAGCTGGTAGATTTTACTACCGCGTGATGAGGCAAATAATAATTCGGCCTATTGGGATCGCGCGGAACACGTGACATATGACCGAGATCCAAATATTCTTGCAAAAACGAATCATATTCTAATTTTAACTGCGGTTGTCGTGAAAGTCGTCGTTCGCCTGCTTCAAATATTCGTTTCGCACGCGTGAAAGAATCGCCAAGATCGAGCGGAGGGTCTCGCTTGAACGGAAGACGCACATGGCACGCCCGTCTCGTCACGTCTCGTCGTGTCGGTGAAGTATTGTTCGCAGCGGGTTTCGTCTTCGGACAACCGTGCTGTTTCGGTAATCTCCTCGATTTCCCAAAATCGTTGCAGACCAGAGTTAAGTTCGACATAGGATATCGCGTGTAAGGCATGCAGCGTAATCGCGGGATCGGAAGTCGACGAGTATACCGGTCCGAACAATACCCAACCGAACACGGTATTTTGTGCAACAGGTAAATGTTTGCGTCGTAATAACCCGTTTGCTATAATATCTCCGTAAGTATCAACACCGAGGATGACATCTATCGGATCGGCGCTATAAGGATTCGGATCTGCAAGAAGAATGTCTTTAAACGCGAGACTTAAATTAACCGAGGACTGAGAAGAAGGCGCGTGGGCGGTGAGCTTCGGAGCGATAAGCGCGTTGACAGTCAGAGAGTCTCTATCGCATTTTATATTCGGTATCACGAACACAGTTGTCGCGAATTTTATTCGTAATGACGCGTTAGCCCCGACACCGGTGACGGTGGCCGAAGTGCGACGACGTGGCACCCGTAGAAGCTGAGCAGCACGCTCCGAAATGAAGGAACACTCAGATCCTGGGTCGATTAGTGCTCGCAGCCGCAACACACGTCCGTTGCCTTCAACTCGCATCCAAGCAGTAGCGAGTAAGTTTGTTGTGCTTCTTGGCTTATGGCTCACCCCGTGATGAGACGCCACAGTAGGCAAATTGTTCAGTCCCGATCGGTCAGAAGGTCGATCAGAAGTTCCCGTATCCCGAGATTCATGGGGGGCGAAATATGCGTGCAGGAGCGTATGATGCGACTGCCCACACTGCCTGCATTTGGAGGAGCTGCACAGCCTCGGAGGATGTCCTGACCTTAAACAGTTAAAACATAAATTAGCGCATTTCACCGTATCGTAACGCGTAGACGGCGTAAATGTTTTAAATAAATTGCAAAAATACAAGGGATGTGCATTATTGCACGCGATACATTTTTGACGAGTCCTCTTCAATTCTTGCGGTGAAGCCAGGTTAGAAGTTTGATTCGATGAAAATGACTTGGGCTTCATCGTTGGGGAACGTTGACGTGAAGACGTAACCGTCGAAGGCCGCTGAGTTGAAGACCCTGCATGGCTCGCTACGTTGCGTTTTTCTGCATGCTGCTGGTATAGGTACTGCAGACGATGCTTGAGGTAAGTTTCCAATTCAGCATACTTGGGCATGACCTCTGTCTTCCCCATCTTCTTATGCTATGCGTGGACCGTCACTTCGTCGAGACGATTGAGCGTCAGTACAAGTAGCAACGAACTCCACTGGTCCACCGGTTCTCCCAATGTGCGTAATGCTGCAAGACATTCGTTGGTCTGCAGGATGAGCGATTCGACCGTTGCGGGCTTCCCCGATTTGGCAGACGGAAGTGACAGCAGTCTGTCAATTTGAGCCGTGATCAAGGCCGGTACATCCTGAAAGTGATCATAAATTAATTTCCACGCTGCCGCGAAATTACCTTCGACCACGTCGACGTTGGAGATGATTGACAGCGCGTTGCCCAAGAGGCTCGTTTTCAGGTAATGAAGCTTCTCCACCGCTGATAACCCAGGCGCATTCACTACCAAGGAGGAAAAAAGGTCCCTGAAATTCGGCCACTGCTTACGATCACCCGAGAACATCGGGATTCGAATCCGCTCCAGTGGCGTATGAGGCATGGCCGCTGTTGGCCTTGCTTCTACGGTCGCCACATTATTAGGGATGAGGGCCGCCAACTTATCTGAATAGTTTAGAAACATCGTCTCATTAGAAGAAAATTCGTTTTCATTTTGATACTCTTCTACCAGCGGTGCCGTATCAGATTTCGCGCACAAAATATCGATATGCGTTTCACGACATGATGACCAAACAGTGTCAAGTTTGTGCTGCAAATTGTCCATTTGTGCCGAAGTTATCGTTCCCAAAGTTAAGGGATCTATCGTTGAACAAACGCGTTTGAGCGTTTCGAATTGCATAGTGACTATTACCGCGATAACGAAGCCAGGACGTCGCACGAGAGTGCTTAGTAGGGAGGGCTAGTGAAAAAGAGTCAGAATCTGGCATGGTGATGCAAAATTTAAATTTTGAACGGAAAAATATTGCAATACCGTTGAAATTTTCCTTTAGTAAAGTAAAAGCCTTGACAAAGGAGAAAAGGAAACGTTGTTTCACTTTTAGCGCGATGAATTCAAACAATTGCAGCACAAAGCAGAGTACTTCAAACGCAGATGTCACGCCGAAGTCTTGTTTATGTCTATTAACACTGCCAACGAGAGGGGGCAGGCGGACAGTATGGCGGCAACTATCTCGTGAGCGTTGGCTCGATCTCACCTGTGGTATCCGCGGCGATCACGTGGTGGGTCGTTGTACAGCGATAGAGTGGGGAGCCGTTCCCAAGATGGCTCCGACTGAAGCAGGAGCGTTGCGTCTATCCTGTCTGTATTGGAGCCGGCAACTGGTGGGAGACAGGCGAGTGTAGAGGGGTCCGCTGTTGCTGAATGGGCCAACCAAAGTAGGGAGGCGACTCAAGTGACGTCACGATGAACAATGTTCAATATGCGCAGCGCGCGCGATTTGAATATGTGAATGCACTTTCTTGGGGCAAAGGGACGCGACGCGTTCCAATATGGCGTCGTTTTTATCGTTCCTTTTGCACACAACACTTTCAATTCCACAATTTATTTTTCATAAACCCAAAACACTGTATATATTATTTAATTCAGTTTCGATCTCACTTTTTTTTAATTCATAAAATCGTTCGAATCCTGAGTATCCGGCTCGAAGGACCAGATTGTTCGCGTGAACGATCGTGAAGGACGATCGTCTTAAGCGCCGGGTTACAGGCTGGTTGGGCGAAGATCTTGGATTAAAAAAAAGGAGAAGAGATGAAGAGTTTATGCTCACAAAATTATATTTTGGCAACTTTCCATTCATAAGAGTTTGACAATTCGCACACGAGCACGGCGCAGCTTGTACGCGTTTAACTGATTTGCCGATCGGTGAATTTAAAGACGAAATAACTCGAAGCATGGATGCGGTAACCATGAGCCTCGTGGAACAGAATGTCGGTTTCGTAGCGCGACAGAAAAACGTGCGTGTCGATTCCATGCGAGAAAGTGAACGCGACTGACTAACCCGAACCACCGCGAAAATTGCGAAAAGAACCGCTTACCGCGATTTTGAGAGATGGGAAACTCTGCTCGACAGACAACGAGCCAGCGCGAGGAACTCCCACTATCGGCGGGCCTTTTGACGCAATTTACTCAAGAAAAAATTGATTACCACGATTTTGTAGTTCCAATTTTGACACCCATGCGGCAGGCGATGCGCGATCGCGAACAGGTTACAAATGGCATCCCTGGTGGGAACCATATTTTGAGTTGCGTTATTCTTATAATTTTTGTTCTGCCCTGATTCATTTAGGAAAAGGGTTACACCATTAAATAGCCAGCGAAAAATTCTTAAGCTTTTGTCTGAAACATTTTCCCCGAAAATGCACTCCCGCTGAGATATTTCGGCGTTTCCATACTTTTGGATCACCCTGTATAACGACGTTTTTAAAGTTTGTGACGTTTGATATTAGTATATAATATCGAGATAATAGTATATAAATACTACTAACACAAAATTGTCCATGGACGCGGCGAGATTATCATTTATGCCCGCTAGCCTGTGCTAGCCTGTTTCGTGCCTTGCTCGCTAATAGTAAAACGCTCATATTTTGGCATCCATTTCGAATTCCATTTTGAAATTTGTATACATTATTTTTTAATGGTTGCAGCAAATGCCCTGTGGTCGGCGTGACGTGCAGTCGCTCTTTCAAGTAAAGCACCCTGACTGGGGATTCAAACTTGGAAGATGACTGTTGAAATAAAAAAAAACGAGCTTTGCACCCGCTACGGTAAAGATAGCAGGACGATTGCTGAGTGGGAGACAAAGCTGTTCTACCATCAGAGGGTATCCTCGGATGATAAAGCAGTTCGTCGACTGTAGCTGTACTTTGAAATAATGTCGGATGCAGAAAAAATTCTTGTAAAATATGTGAATACCGTTTTGTTATGTTTTCGGGTGCGTTCTGCAAGATACCGCGGTCGGATTTCATTTTTGTTGACATACAAAACCAATATGGTGACTTTATTGTAAAAAAGTACGGAAACAACAAATTTTGTTAAGAAAACGTAACTTTGGTACTGAATAAAGTGGCACAAAATGGCACCGACTGTTGACACTTAAAAATTATGCAGTAGATTATAATGAAAATTCAAATTGGCGTCTGGAAAATTGAGAATATTGTAAACAAAATTTTCAAGTATGTTGGATCAAACGTTATCACTTCAACTAAACTTAATGAAACTTGGTGTGTAGGGTTTTTTAAGGTCGCTGATTACGAATCCCACCATGATTTTTCAAAATATACTTTGCATAGATTATTTTAGAAAACAAATCAGTATCATTGGAAACGTCGACTTCGTCATTAGATCCTTCACTCTAAGTAACTGAGTTATGTGGATTAGGAATCACAATTAAGTCATCAAATTTATCATCTAAATAATTCGCTTCCAAACCTTTTGCAATCGGTATAACGTATGAGCATTCGGTTTCGCTTTTTATTTGTTTTTGTTTTGGTATATTTTCTAAGTCTCTTATACCTCTACTCTAAAATTGCATTTATATACCATGAAAATCTAATGTGATTTGATGCATATGTATTATACAGAAATCTATTTGTATAACGAGAGCGAAAAAACGGCACCACGTATCGGTGTACATGCCACCTAGCGGTCGCTTTATGTATGGAGATTCCACGTCAGCACTACACATGTTCTCTCAAGCGCACCGCGAATCGCCGATGTTCTCTTACTGTAATCAATATAACTTGTTACTTATGGCACATCCCAATATTTTCTTTTCGCGATTATATAGTACTTAAGTACAGCTTCATTATAAGCCTAATTCAAAAATAAAAAAAAATATGTTCACAAAATATTTGATATTATTCTTTTTGTATGAAATTGAGTAACCATTATCATTTTAGCAAATATTGCACAGTAAACAATTAATAACACCATTATAGACTAAGTAAATACATTAAAACTTAAACATTTTTAACATTTTGGTCCGCGATTATAATTTTTGAAAAACCATGGCCAGCTTCGTAATCAACGACGCGAAAAACATTTTTATACTAATAATGAAACGATGTAACATGGATCGGTTTTTAACAAATTAAATACGGCTTATGCCCTACCAATTTTTATACTAAGTTACGTGAAATTCGCTAAAAATTTTACCACCTTCGTCCTCTGTATTGGATAATTGGATTTTAAATTTTTATTTTCTATTGCACATTTTTTTACAATATCTTCAATTTTCAAGACGCCATTTTGAATTTTCATTATAATCATTTTATTTAGTAACAAAATTACGTTTTCTTATAAAAATATTGATTAAACAAAAAAACATTGTTGATTTTTCTGCACTTTTTTGCAGTAAAGCTGCCATATTGGTTTCGTATGTCAACAAAAATTAAATCCGACCGCGGCATATTGTAGAACGCAGATAAAAACGTGATAAACATATTAAATTTTGACAGCGGGATGGTCGTGCGGGCTAAAGTGTCAGCTTTAGTTTGCACAAACTTCACGTCGCGAAGGTTCCGAGTTTGAATCCCTCTCCGTGCAATTTTATCTGCTTACATCCAGTATTTAGAATAACCAGGGAACCTTGCTGGGCAACGATACGAATTTGGGACCGCTGCCGACCCCCGTCGGCAGTTATCGGTATCGTCAGCGTCTTATCCGCGGTCGGTATGTCGTAGGTCTTATCTGGAATAAAGGTGGGATAATCCCCGCGTCTTTCTCGCTACGGCACAGATCGCCGAATCTGCTGGTGATACCAATATTGTGGTAGGAAGATTGGGTCTGGGTGGGTGTTGTGGGTCTAGTTATGTCTTGTACCGTTACTGTCATTGTTTTGTTTCGTTCCACCCGAGATCCGACCTACGAATATACAGAATCGTCGTTAAGCGGGGGAAATTCCTTGTCTTTTGTCCTTTGTCCTAAAAAAGATATATTGAAATGGTATTTACATATTTTACAAGAATCTTTTCTGCATCTGACATTATTCCAATGTACTGTTATGATTTCAGGCTTTTTCGACGTTATGGGTTAAACGAATAAACAAAATTACGTATCGGCTTATTTTTCATATAGAATCTGTGATTAAAACTCTAATTTATTTTTAGGTTGATAGCGGATCACTCGGATTACAACTTTTTTAAGCAACTGAAAAGAAAATAACTGGCTCGTTGTTAAGTGAATAAAGATGTATTTGTTTTCAGAATGGTGATAACGGATCTACAGGCAATTTATAAAGTTGCGGTCGTTGGTAAGCAGATCGCACGGTCTTAACTGTGACTACTCGCACCCGATCATTCCGGCCCGGGTGTAGATGTGTTACGTGAGCTACTTCCCATTTAGTAGGCGGGATTGTCACGTTTTTTACGATAACGATATCGCTAACGCGCAAATTGTCCTGTGAAGTACGTCACTTATGGCGTTGTTGTAACGTGTGCAAGTATTCGTCCGACCATGTTCGCCAAAAACCGACAGCCATGTGACTGACGCGCAGCATCTATCAGAAAATGTCAGAGTGTCAAGGCTAATTGGTCACTCTGATCATGGGCCAGATTGATCAAGAATTTAAGCACCACTCCACCTGTGCTAGGAACGTGATTATTTCCTCGATCGAAAACGTTATGTCTCCAATCGCTCAGCGCAGGTGATGTTTAGTGCTCTTACGCCAGCCTCTCACAATCCACCGTGTTGCCAAGACCTTCTCGCTGCTGTAACCAAGCACTAACTCCAAGTGAAATAGCCCGGGTGCACAGACACACAAAGACGACTATATATGCCTTATGCAATTTCTGTCCTCATCCAGTCACTGCGAGAACTGAAGGGCCGGCATAGTCGACGCGGCAGTGAGCGAACTGTCTAGCTGGTGTTACTCATTCGGCTAAATCGCTAATGATTTGCATGGTAATCATGGCTAGGACACGCACATACCTATTGCAGCGATTTATGTGCATCTTGACAATATTTTTCCGCTCTTAGTAACCAATATTGTTGTCGAAGTACGCGCAGCGTTTGCTGTAACCCACCGTGAGGGCAGGTCAAGTGAATGTGGTGTACAATTAAGTCACTAATTCGATGAGGGGGAGGATGACCGGGTGTTGCTCATTATAACACAGAGCAATGTTACGAGCCGACTTCCCTACCCGTAAAATACCCGAGTCATCGAGAAAGGGCATCAATTTAGATAGACGGCTACGTGAAGCAATTAAACGCGACTGTTTTACATCGCGTATTTCATCGCCTAATCCCGATTGCTGAGCAACTCGAACCCAGAACGTTCGTGCATTCCAGATATCGTTAGCAAACGATCCGACTTCTTCGAAATGCTGTCGGCAGCGGCGTATGAAGCGCATTACATACGCGGTGATTCGTAATAGTCGCGGCCACGAGGAAAATCTTATGGGAAATTTCCACTCTTCCGTAGTCCAACTCAATACGCCAGTGAAGTCGGTCCAGTAGTAAAGAAGGGCATCGTCTATCTGCATGGAGGTGATGACTTAGGTCTCGACAGCAAGGACGTAGTGCAGAGTTCCAGACAACGGATGCTCTGAGTCTTGATTGGCGCTACTTTAGTTTTGCTTACGAACAGCGTGACTAGAGGTTCTTCTGTAGGCCGAAGTACGAGAATATATAAAACGGCCACATAGGCACAATCTGAAGCGTCTGCGAAACCATGGAGTTCGCATTGTAAATTAATGGAACTGCAGCCAATCCATCGAAGAATAGTTAGGTCAGTTATTGTTGGTAAATCATGCTAATAGGCTTGCCACAGAATTGCCAGATTGCCAGGCAGGGGATTGTCCCAATCGCACTTCCGCAGCCACAGTTCTTGCAGAAATATTTGTGCCCGAATTACGATTGGCGCTACCCACCCAGGTCAGTTGAATAGCTTGGCAAGCTCTAACAGCACGATTCGTTTGGTGCCAGAATCGTGTGTCGATGGAGTGAAGGCGAACCGAAAGGTGTCGGAGGCCGGGTGCCAGCTTGAGCCAAGCACCTCGGTACTGTCCTGATTGTCCAAAGGGAGGAGACTGGACGGGTCCATTGCCGCACGAACAAGTCCTTGGGCTTGAGCCACGACGCCGGCGATCTCAATATGAGTCTTGCGCCTCTTCGCGCGAAACGCTTGTACCGCATACTCCGAGATCAATCTTGACTCGGAACCGGAGTCGAGCAAGGCGCGATCTTGGAGGGTCCGACCTTCTGATTTAATAACGACAGTAGCGATCGCGAGAAAAACAATCTCGTCGCCGTTGGCTGTATGACACGAGCCGCCCGGCGGAGGGTCGGTGGCGGAAAGAGAAGTCGGGACGATGCAAGAATCGGTCGCACGCGTTAACTGCGCGGCAGTATCGAGCGCAGCAATTTTTGGCGCCGTATTGACATAAAATGTAAGCGGGTCTAGTCCTAGCGCATGATTTACTCATTACACCGGTGCAGCAGGTAGTTTCTGATATAGTAGAGTGTGTTCCAATCCTTTGCAACGAGCGCATCTAAATTTGCTCCGACACTTTCCAGCTGCATGGCCGGTGCGCAGGCAATTCATTCATGAGTTGTGCTCGCGGATGAGTTTAGCTCGATTATCTAACGCGAGATTTTTAAAATTACTATAATGATACAACTAATGATCGGTATCGCATAAGATACACCGAGACTCGTGCTTTTCGTTCGATAAAGCACGCGTTTGCTCAGTTTTTACGACGCATTAGTAGATGGCCGATTAATACCACACCGATTCTAGTGCTCGATCTGCGGAGACAGAAAAGGATCTAAGTCGTCATAGGAGGGAAAATCCTCAGAATCACCGAGTTTAAACTCTCACTCTAATCGCGTATGTTTACCGAGTTTTTTTACTGTTAAAAATACGAGAAAATCGCCCCATTCCGAAATACCTCGTTCTAACGCAGTGAGCACTGCAATAGCATCATTTGTTCTATCGTGGAAAAATTGCAATTCGGTTGCAGTTTCCTGCTTTACTGATGCAGGTTTACTATCGCGCGCGAATTATTATAGCGCGAATTATTATAACGCGAATTGTGCGTACTCTACGCATATGTATAATTCGCATCAGTAATGAAACATTTTTAAGGACTACTCCTGCATCTTCGATTAAGCTCGATTTCAGATAGTAGAATCGTTCGACATTAGATTAACTAGTATTATTATGCACGAGAGAAGTGCAAATATCGTGAAAGTTAACCCAGTCGGTGTAGTTTTTCGAAAATTCTAGCAAAGTTATGTCGGGATAAGAGGGCTTATTTTGCGAATGATTTTCTGGTAACTCGATAATGAGTCAGAGGTGCAGCATTAGAACTAGGCTGAGTGAACTTATGTACAACCGATGTGATGTAGTCCGATGCTCCTACGTAGGTCCCTTCAGCCGTAAAGAGGAAGTATGATTCCGATGCTCGATCTTCTGAAGTGACCAATTCCTCGAGCTGTGCGTTGAGTGCCTAACAGCGATCCCAATATTTTTCAACTTTGTCAAGTCGACTGCGGGCTATATAAACCGCAAGGTTTTTGGTCCCGATTTTCTTAACATTCTCTACAGCTCTTGACAGAAACCCAATAAGCTGCTTCTGCTGTATGAGTGCTCAATCGTACGTAAGAGCCATTACCAATTTGGACCGATCTTGGTCTTTATCAATTTTGGCGAACGAAAATTAGTGGAAATCGCCCAAGGCGGCAACCGGTGTCGATTGAGTTTGTAATTGTAGGCTTGTCCACTTCTGCGGAACAAGTGGGGCTCTTTCGCTGTCGAGTTCGCTTCGTTGTAGACGGCTGCATAACAGCGGGGCTAGAGACGGTGAAGGAAAACATCGCTGTAACGAAGTTGGTGGTTTTCGGTGACAACGCACGGCGAGAGGCGAGGGGCGTGTGTCATAACTCTCTCGGAAGAATGGCGAGTACCTTTCACCCAAAAACACCTGACTTATATGTGTGCGTAGAACATCCGTGCGTGTGTACTCACGTACGATGGCGCACTGTTGGGGATCGAAAATGCTTTTCACTCGATCGAATTTTACGTGAAAATTCACGAATTTTTTTTTGTTTTCTTCAAAGGTCACTTCCAAATTCCTTGAATGTCCGTTTTTTAATCGAATACGAGACTCAAAGGACCAATTTTTTATGAAAATGCTAATATGTTTTTAGGTTGATAGGGGATCACTCGGATTACAACTTTTTTACGCAACTGGAAGGAAAATAACTAGGTGGTTGTTATATTAATAAAGGTGTATTTGTTTTCAGAGTGGAGATACACACGTGAAGTCGGCCACGATCGAGCATGTGCGGAACGAGGCACGAAAGCAAATGTTACGAAAATATTTTTGTTTTCTTTTAAACTACAGTACTCCCTGTCCTAACTCATACCCTCCCCTAACCCCCCTTTTCGCATCAGTTCGACGTTTCTTGGGTATGTACGGGCATGCGCTTTCAGGCTATTCTCCGCTCTGTGCGTGTATAACCTCACTTTGATTATTGTGAATTGTAATACTAATCGATTGTGCGAATTAATTATTACGAAAAAAATTACACGATGAACAATTACTTGGAGTATGAAGACGATTCGGTTGCATTCGGAATCGAGGCATCTGCATTGAATGTAAATGCATCCAACTCAAATGAACCATCTGAACCTAAAAAAGTAAATTCTAACCTGGTTTATTAACCTTGTATAATTTTGTAACCATATTTTGACATGCGATATAGTTAATGTGTTTATTATATTCATTATTATTTTTATTCATTAAGTGCAAGAAAAGGGAGAAAAAAATCTGAAGCGGCGAGACTGACTTTTGAGGAAAAATATTAAAAAGCAATACGACATTTTAAAAACCGAAAATATGACTCCAAGTAGAAAAAGATTTGCTGGCGTTATAGAGTCAGAATTGGAAAAAAAATGTACTTGGTTTACTCAGATGCGTGCAGCCGGTGCTCCAATATCTGGTGCAATGCTCAAAGAGATAGCCGTATTGTTCAATGAAATGTTGAATGGTCCGAAAACCTTTCAGGCGAGCAATGGTTGGCTTCATTGTTTTCAAAAGAGACACGAAATAAGAAGTTTCACCATGCAAGGAGAGTCACTGTCTGCAGTCGCTGATGGAGCAATGGAATTAAATTCAATTTTCCAAAAGTACATTGAAGATTTTGGCTTTGGAAAGGACCAAATTTACAATGCGGATGAAACCGGTCTGTTGTGGAAATTGCTTCCGACCCTCGTTGAAAAGGAATGTAAAAAAGCACTGGGATGGAAGTTAATCAAAGTCCGAAATACCATTATGACGTTCTCCAATGCTAGTGGAACACATAAAATTCCACTATATAAGATCGGAAAATCAAAACAACCACGATGTTTTAAAGGGTTGAACATGGAGGCTTTACCAGTCTTATACACAAACCAGAGGAATGCATGGATGGACGTCCCCGCCTTTTTAAAATGGTATAAAGAGGTTTTCCTTCCAGCTATAAAGGCACATCATAAGGAAAATGGAAAAAAATGCATACTAATTTTGGACAATGCTCCAACCCATCCTTCAGCTGATACATTGAATGCGATAGACGATGTTTGTAATGTTATATACATGCCACCGAACGTCACTTCACTCATCCAACCGATGGACCAAGGAATGATTGTAAAATTTCAGAGGTTTGTACGTACATAATTTTGAACAACTGCAACAACTTAGACATTTTGAAAGCAATAATAAATTTAAATTAAAATTAATACATTTTAAAAACAATAGTCAATTTTTAAAACAAGTGCAACAATAAAAATATAAAAACAATAATAAATTTTAAATATAATCGTAATAATCAACAACATTTAAAAACAATAATAAGTTTTAAAAACTGCAACAATTTAGAGGTGCACGGAAGAACGGTCTAACTCTGATATTTATATTTCAAAAAAAGTACATAAACGCATACCCATACTCAATTGACCTATAACGAGTTAGGCCATTCTTCCACACAGCCCCTCAATTCATACATTTTGAAAAAGATACTAAATATTAAAAACAAATTATGTATTATTCTTTACTACTTCAGGTTATATAGAAAAAATCTTTTGCGGGCCCTTCTTCTGTCTGAGGAAAACAACAATGTCCAAAAGTTTATAAAATCCATGGACTTGTACAAATGTTTGACTTTCTGCACTTTAGCGTGGAACAGTTTGACAGAATCAGATCTGTCTAATGTCTGGCGAAAGATTATTAATCCTCGTCATAAGACGAGTGAAGAAATGGAAGAAAGTGAAGACGTTGTCAGTACCGTGAACCTCGTTCCAGAATGCCGGTGAGTTACCTACGAGGAAACTGAAAATTGGATCAACTTCGACAATCATTTTGTTGGATGGGAGATGAAAACCAATGAAGAAATTGTTTTCGGAACAGTTAATCAAGACGATGACGAAGAAGAAGTGGAAGTTGATAAACCTATACCTTACACTCCTTCCAGTTTGGAAGCATTGCAAGCATGCAACGTACTCCAAAAGTGGGTTCAAAGCCGATGGGATTTTACGTTACAACAACTTTCAACGGTCGATGTGATTCGACAAGTTGTTACCGACGTTGCTGTCGATGATGCGACCCACATTGCAAATAGCTGTGATGGTTTATTGACATGCTGATTGCTAGAACACGTTCGATACTCAACGTATTAGTGATAAATATGTAATTTATTTTCGTTACTGGTTTATAACCTATATATGAATAAATATAATAATTATATATCTTTGCTAGTGTAAATAAAAATGTACATGTATATATACAGCAACCTCAAGACCACTCGAATAAAACGATTCAAACGCAAATCAGGTAAACTTTATTTAGCACAAAGGAAATATTCTCGTTGACAATTTCTATAATCAATATGTTATATACAATTGCTTCAACATAAAAATGATCGAACCGTGCCTGTAAGGTTATGTTCGAAAATCCATTATACACGTACGTATGTACATAAACTCAATCAACTGAGTACGAGCCCTGCGCTTGCGCATATGTCCCAGTGTGGCTATATAATCATTATATGGTGGGAAAAGGCGCAAAGGGGAAAATATGAGTTTGGACGGGAAAGATATATGAGTTAGGACAGTGATATGAGTTAGGACAAGATGAGTTAGGACGGGGATCACTGTAGTTAACACTTTCCAAAATTGTGGATGCCGATAATTAACACTAATCGCGTGCGGATTAGATTTTACTCCGTTATGGAGGAATGCGGAATGATGCTTGCTTCAAGAACGATTTCGGAGATCTACCGTTACATTTACATGTTACCTCACATAATCGCTGCATTACAAAATTAGCGAACATCACGAGTTAACATGTAATGTCGTCATTCGATGCGCGCGAAAATACAAAATATGAACGGCCTTGTTCGTAACCCAGACTGTTCGGAGTTAATCCTAAACAATCTGAAAAAAAATATCAAAACATTATCTATCCTAGAGTGAAATCAAAAGGTTCTACATATTAATACGCATATTACCCTTGATTAGGAAACAAATCTAGGCATCTTATTACGGGAGTATTTTCCTTATATAAATAGTCGAATTTTAAGTGTATTTAGAATACCCCAAAAAACACTTTATGTACAAAAAACCTAGACAAGTTCTTATTCTTCAAAAACAGCACTTTACTCATGTTATAAGGCCAAGTTCTGTCTAACAAAAGAAACCATTATTTATTGTATACAACAATAAAGAAGGAAAACTTTTTGTACATTCTTAACTCAACCAAAACTTTTTAATAAGTAATGAAAATTCAAAACAATTAATACAAACTAATCCAAAATATTTTTTTAATAAAGATTTAATACAAAATATTATTACAGTGGTCCCTCTCTTATCCGATCCTCGGCATATCCAATAGTCCTCAGTTATCCGATACTCGCTTCCTTCACTTAGCCGATATTTTTCTTAGTCGTAACAGTCGTATCCCCAAGTAAGACCCGTATGGGGTAAGTGAAGGAGCCGCCATCTTGTCGGCCCCAAGTTGTATCGGCTATGAGGGGGACCACTGTACATTAAATCTTATTTAATGAAGTTTACAAATACAATAGCGCCAATATGTTTATAGGCCCTTATTCCAAGCATCTTTAAAAATATGTTTATGCAGAAACAATCAACTTGTCAAAAACGGCTGCCCTTATTAAAAATATTTTGAAGTTAAGAAGAATCTACGTGTAGTGCAAATTAATATAGATACAAAGTAGAGTTTATATGGAAACATGAATTTTATCATTGAACTATCATATTTTTTTAAGCTGAAGGTTCTTTCAGAGTTCCATTGGCTAAAAATATATGAAACAGCAGAGCTGTACATTAAAAGTAACGAAACAATATTATGAGCCGGTTTTACGCAGGCGAACCATACAAAATTACTTATGGAAAAAATGTCTGGGGAAAAATGGCAGTAATTGCAGAGCTGCACTATTGTGTCTATTTTTAAGACAGGGGCTAACTTCGTTATGCGTGACGAAGGACCAAAATGACTTCGGAAATATTATTGTTTCTAACAATTCAATAATTTTTGTAAATGTTCAACTACTTAACCCCACCATTAAGCATGTTATAGAAAAATACGTCAGTTTTTATTTTTAATTTTGTTTGATAATGGATATAAAATTATTGCCATTCTTCTGGTATAATGTGGAGCAAAATAATCGTTTAATATTGAACGCCTCATGAACTCTTTTCGGTTTTCTCATGTAGCGTACAAAAATAAAAAGAATGATTCATTCACTTAAAAGCCGCTTTTCTAGATGCTTAGATAGCGCTTAAACGGTGCATATTCACGTTTCACAACTCTTCTCAATTCAACACCATTTAAACTTTTTGTAATCGTGGGATTCATTTAATTAAGCCTACAATTTCGCAAAAACGTTACTTGTACTCTCATCGGATACTTTAATGTACGTTTCATTTTTACACATATAGTATATTTGTGCTAACAATATTCGTAAACGGTTGTGAAATGCCCCAAACAACACCTTACGTAAAAAAAAGAATTCTTGTTCTACAAAAGAAAGAACTTCTCAACGCCACCAAATCTTGTTAAAAAGTAATGAAAATTCAAAACAATTAATACAGAGTAATCCTACATATTTCTTTCATAAAAATAAGGTTTAATGAACAAATTTTATTACATTAAATCTTATTTAATGAAGTTTACAAATGGAGGCAACATCGCTAATATATTTATGGGCCCTTATTCCAAGCATCTTTAAAACTATGTTTATGCAGAAACTCGCAAATTATAGAGATGTCTAACGAAACGTCACAGCGTCAGTAAGGTTAGTCACTGGTGCACGATTCTCTTGAAGAGATAAAAAAGTAAATGAAAATGGATCCAACATCGGAACGAAAGGAATGTTTCTATATCATTTGTAGAAGTAAAATATTGAAGAATGGCAACCGTAGTTGCTCCCTTTTTCGAGATATCGACATTTACGCATTTTTAAATATAAATTATCATTCACTGTTCGAAATACATGCTCGTATTTCGAATTCATCGATTTCGCGGGAGCTCGGCCCTTTATTTTCAATAAGCGATAATAATAATTCATGACCAGCCCACGATTGTCGAATGTCGCATCGTCCGCGATCGAGCGACACTTCCGCAAGACGCTTAATTTTCAGACTGCAGTCGAGCGCGTCGGTTATCCGCGACAATTTTTTCTACGCTACGTGAAACTTTACACGTAATTGAGTATTCGCGGTTGTAATTTACGAGGTTTGCAAAATCGCGGTCATTCATACGCGAGCATCTAGCCTCGTCGTAATTATTATAATTCTTACACGAGCATTTAGCATCCTTGTACTTTGGTCGTGAGTGAACCTAAAATAAAAGAATCCTTGGTCGAAACTGTTTTGTGTGTTGTATATTATTTCGTCATACTTGACATAAACGACACATCACTGAAAACTTCTATTTCATTTTTTTTTTAAGTTTGTAAGTTCGCAAATTCAAGCGAACAAAGTGGTCCTTCGAGCCGGATTTCAGTGCAAAAAACCTGTGAAAGAAGAAAGTGCTTTTTTGAACCTGTGCATTTAGTGAAAAATTCCGTGTACCCTTTTGATCTTTTAAATGCTCGAAAATTTGGCGAAATTTCGCCGCACGTGGCTTCGAAAGTACACGTGGAAACCCCTCCAGGGGAAAACTCTCCACGGAGTACGTGCGACGCACACATCGATAAGCTTCACGGATACTCGCATAAGCCATTAACTAGCGCGAGAGGGGTTTCACTTCTCCAGTGCCTCTCCGACTCTGCTTTCCACGACGCTCGACAGCAAGGACTCCAGCCTGTGTATAGGATCGATGTGCACTCTGCAGTACTACGGGCGACATTTTGAATTTTCGCCCCTCTACTTTGGACATCCCTCCGACTTAGCACACGGCCGTTAACAATTCCAGACGTGATTCAAGACGAAAACACTGACGATTTCGTGCATTGCTTCTTCGAAACCAAAAGTAAAATTGAAGTGAGTTTTCGACATGGCGCAATCGTTCGATTCACTTTACATCGAACAAATTCAGCTTATCGGCTTGCTGAAACGGGCCGTCGAAAACTTCAAAAAAATTGGACAAAAGAATTTCACCGAAGCAATTGCCCGCAGTAGGTTGAATAACTTAAATAAATATTGGGAACGATGCATGTTACTCAACTGCAAGCTGGAGGAAATAGTGACAGACGAGGTTCGACGAAGCGAGCCCTATTTCACAGAGGCGGAATTTTATGCTGCAGAGGAGACGTACCTGGGAGCTTCAGACTTCATCACCACTGTATTAGATAAGTGTACACCGTTTACATCCAATGCTTCTTCTCCGAATCATTCGGCCAATTCAAATATGATTGAATCGAGATCGAATAAATCTTTAACTTTACCGCGAATATCACTGCCAAAATTTGCTGGAAACTATATAGATTGGCTAAATTTTCATGACATTTTTGAATCGTTGGTGCATAAAAATGAAGCCCTGTCAAACGTTGAACGCTTTCACTACCTGAAGGCGAGTTTAATCGGAGAAGCAGCATTGGTACTAAAAAATATGTCGATTACCGATGCCAATTATGTTACCGCGTGGACATCACTCAATACTCGGTATAATAATCCGCGTTCAATCGTTAATGCTCATTTGACCGCAATTTTTGAATTTCCTTCGGTGAAAAGCGATAATGCGAGCGATCTTACAAAACTTCGAGATAATACGAATGATGCCATTGCCGCGCTTCGAAATTTAGAGCGACCAGTGGACACGTGGGACGACCTACTCGTTTTTATGACAGTTAAGCGCCTTGATCAACGTTCAAGGCTGGAGTGGGAGATGAAGTTAGGCAGTTCCACGGATTTCCCTAACTTTGCTCAGCTCGATGAATTTTTGTCCGCGCGTATCCGCGCTCTTGAAGCGATTTCGCGCAATACCGATCCCTCGATGAAATCAGCTGTCAAAAACGAAAGGTCGACTCACGTTAAGCAAACGCGAGTATTTATTGCGACAGAGCAAAGTGATCATTGTCTTTTATGTGATCAATGTCATCAATTATATCGATGCTCTAACTTTAAAGCACTCTCGATAGAAAAACGGTATCAGCTTATACGCGAAAATAAACGATGCATCAATTGTTTACGCGCGGGTCACAACGTGTCTAACTGCAGAAGTAAATACAGATGTGCACGATGTCGAGGCGCTCATCATTCTCTAATGCATAAGGAACGAGTGAGTTTTTCACCGCAGTTAAACACGTCAGGCTCGAATTTGAATCCAGATGCTCCAACATTCTTAAACGATTCGCAAATAAAAGCTTCCGAACCGATTACAATGGCATCAACGTCACATTCGAGTCCCAAACGTAAATGAATCGTCTCATCATGCCGCCAGTCGCTTGTCAGCATCTGGTTTGAGATATAATATTAGCAAACATAGAATCGTATTGCTAGGTACCGCGAAGGTTTTAATCAAATCGCCGGACGGTCGGGAATTACGTGTCCGAGCTCTCGTGGATCCGGGATCCGAATCCACCTTTATTTCTGAACATGCTGCACATTCCTTACGCGCGCAACGCAAGCATGCAAGTATTGACATAACGGGAGTGGGGGCACAGACACATGGACATGTCCGCGCAACGACGGTCATATCCCTAGAACCCTGTGACGGAAATGGCCCCATTCTGTCAACACGAGCGCTCATATTGCCGAAACTTACTTCTCATAGACCCGCGGTTCATCCCGTTACTATTGAATGGTCACATCTTCAAGGCCTTTGTCTTGCAGATGACTCACCTGGTGAACCAGCTCCAATCGACCTCCTAATCGGTGCGGACCTCTACGGTCACCTTTTACTGGATGGTTTACGCAAGGGCCCGGTTGGATCTCCAACGGCGCTCTGCACCATTTTCGGATGGATCCTTATCGGACCATCAATCCCAAATGAAAATGCTTGTAGTTCCGTAGCCAATTTCCATTGTGCAACTTCGCTAGATCTTGGTGAATTAGTTAAACAATTTTGGGAGATCGAAGAAATAACCAATTACCCCGTATTTTCTGAGGAAGACGCCCCCTGTGAAAAGCACTTTGTCTCCACACACCAGCGCGAAGCTAGTGGGAGATATTTAGTTCGTCTTCCATTTAAGGGCGATCAACCTCCCAATCTCGGTCATTCAAGGTCCAAGGCCCTCGGTCTATTGCTCAAATGCGAAAAAAGACTGCAAGCGAATCCGGAAGTTCGCAGGAAATACATTGCATTCATGGAGGAATATGCTTCGTTAGAACATATGGAACCCTGTCCTCTCCCAGCAAGTACGGACATTTCAACTTACCTTCCGCACCACCCTGTCTTTAAGGCAGCTAGTTCGATAACTAAGCTGAGCGTAGTCTTTAACGCGTCCTTTCCGACTAGCGATGGGACGTCTCTTAACGATCACCTGCACACTGGTCCTAAGCTGCAAAGTGATCTCACGTCTATCATTCTTAGGTGGAGGCAGCATCAACTCGTATGTACAGCGGACATCGAGAAAATGTTCCGCCAAATTCTGGTTCATCCAGAGGATCGCGACTTTCAAAGGATTCTTTGGCGATCCTCGCCCTCGGAATCAATCACAGACTACCGATTATCTACGGTAACCTATGGCACTGCTTGTGCGCCATTTCTCGCCATCCGTACGTTACGGCAACTAGCCATGGACGAACGCAAACAGTATCCAACCGCAGCGTCTCTTCTAGACACAGAAACGTATGTCGATGACATTTTCTTCGGCGCTGACGATCTCCCGACTCTTCGATCATGCTGCGAAGAGCTTGTCGCGCTCCTTCGAAGCGGAGGATTTACCCTAAAAAAGTGGACCACTAATGAATCCCAACTCTTAACTGAGTTGGACATCAGTTCATTAGCTGACACTCTCCCTCTTAATGATGAAGGGAAAGTAAAGGTCTTAGGGATATACTGGCATCCGAGCTCGGATTCATTTCGCTTCAACGTGGAGGAGCCTAAAGTCGCAAACCCAACCAAACGCAAGGTATTATCAGAAATCGCGCGGTTATTCGATCCCTTAGGATGGGTATCGCCCGTAATTATTCGTGCAAAGATCCTAATTCAGGAGTTATGGCTCCGCAAGATGGATTGGGATGACCCCCTGCCTGAGGACTTGGCATCACAATGGTTACAGTACTGCCAGGAACTCAAAACTTTATCCGAACTCATTATCCCTCGTTGGACGGGACGGTTAAGTACAAACCCATCTGTGGAGTTACATGGTTTCTCGGATGCTTCTACCAGAGCTTATTCTGCTGTAATGTATATTCGAGTCATACAAGCATCGGGAGTTCATCACGTATCACTTCTGATGAGCAAAACTAAAGTAGCTCCAGTCAAGACTTTGAGTATTCCCAAACTTGAACTCAATGCCGCATTTCATCTCTCCAAGCTTTTGGCCTACGTTCGCGATGAACTACGACTTCCTGAGGTCCCTACGTATGCTTGGACCGATTCTACAGTAGTGCTGAGTTGGCTCTGGCAGCATCCTTCTCGATGGAAGACCTTTGTAGCCAATAGAGTCGCAGCTATCCAAACTAAGCTGCCGACTGCCTGTTGGAGATATGTTCCCACGACATCCAATCCCGCAGACTGTGCTTCTCGCGGTATCTCTGCTAATGAGTTGTTGAATCACCCCTTGTGGTGGACAGGACCGACGTGGCTTCATCAGTCATCTGAACATTGGCCTAAGAACTTTGAATCGCGTTCAACCGAAGCTGAGCAGGAGGCACGGTCAAACGTTCATCTTGTTAAGGAATCTCCTCTCGAGTCCTGGGATTTAGCCTCACAAATTTCGTCGGGCCTAAATTACTCAGAATTACGGCCTTTATTAAACGATTTGGAGATCGTTGTCGTAAAAGGCAGATCTCTGAGCAAACCGTCGAACCTCATGTAACTAGCCTGGAAATTCATACAGCTCGTATGTTCTGGATTAAACAAGCGCAATCTACCTTTGCAACAGAAGTCCGAGAGTTAGAGCAGAATTATTGTATTTCGAAACAAAGTAGATTGTTTAAACTTAATCCGTTTCTGGATGATTATGGCATCCTTAGAGTAGGTGGACGCCTCCGCAACTCGGCATTACCATTCTCTGAACGGCACCCCATGATTTTACCTCCTCATCGCGTAAGCGATCTGATTATTCGGCATACGCACATCGTTTGTCTTCATGGTGGTTTACAAATGTGCCTAAGAGTTTTGCGACAACAGTATTGGTTGCTTGGTGCCAGAAACTTTTTGAAACGACACATACATCAATGCGTTTCGTGTGTTCGTGACAGGCCTACCATGCTCACCCAGGTCATGGGTGATTTGCCGAGTACTCGGGTTACTCCATCTCGCCCATTTTTTCAGTGTGGGGTCGACTACGCGGGACCAGTGCACGTCCTCCCAGTAGCTGGCCGAGGGCAACGGACTTTCAAGGCCTACATCGCGGTATTTGTCTGCTTCAGCACACGCGCCATACATATCGAGCTTGTACTCGATTATTCTTCCGAGAAGTTTTTAGCTGCCTTTCGGCGATTTACATCCCGACGTGGCGTTCCCAGCCTCGTCTACAACGACAATGGGAAAACCTTCCAAGGTGCATCGCGTGAATTACGTAATGCCTTCCACACGATCTGTCGGGATCCAAATCTGGCGGCTGCTCTGGCTTCCGACGGAACGCAATGGCATTTTATTCCGCCTTACGGTCCTCACCATGGAGGGTTATGGGAAGCCGGCGTTAAGAGTGTCAAACGCCACCTACGCCGAGTGACTGACTCTAGGAACCTATCCATTGAGGAACTAACGACGCTTTTAGCTCAGATTGAGGCATGCCTCAATTCTCGCCCCTTGTTCCCCCAATCGGATGATCCGTCTGATTTGTCGCCACTCACTCCCGGTCATTTTTTAATCGGTGCACCATTAGTAAGTATCCCGGAACCTTCCGTGCTTGATATCTCTGAAAATCGAATGTCACGATGGCAGCACGTACGCAGTATGCTCGAGAGATTCTGGCAAGCATGGCGACATGATTACTTGCATTCGTTGCAACAGCGGCAGAAATGGCGGTCGCCACAGGATAACCTTGCAACTGACGATCTTGTTATAATTAAAAATGTAAATCTCCCCCCGGCAAAGTGGGAACTCGGACGGATATCCGATGTGCACCCTGGTCCAGATGGACGAGTAAGGGTTGTTACGGTGAAAACTGCACAATCTTCGTATATTCGACCAGCCACCCAGTTGTGTAGATTGCCTGTGGAGAGTTCTTCCGCTCAGTAGCGGCATCCGCTCATGGCGGGCGGTAGGATTTAATTGTGTAACTCGGTACATGTATTCTAATTTCCGTAGACTAAGTTCGCACGTAAGTTCATGTGTTCATTAATTTCGCATCGAATCGCCCCGATGCGAGGCGGGCGGTTTGTTCGAAATACATGCTCGTATTTCGAATTCATCGATTTCGCGGGAGCTCGGCCCTTTATTTTCAATAAGCGATAATAATAATTCATGGCCAGCCCACGATTGTCGAATGTCGCATCGTCCGCGATCGAGCGACACTTCCGCAAGACGCTTAATTTTCAGACTGCAGTCGAGCGCGTCGGTTATCCGCGACAATTTTTTCTACGCTACGTGAAACTTTACACGTAATTGAGTATTCGCGGTTGTAATTTACGAGGTTTGCAAAATCGCGGTCATTCATACGCGAGCATCTAGCCTCGTCGTAATTATTATAATTCTTACACGAGCATTTAGCATCCTTGTACTTTGGTCGTGAGTGAACCTAAAATAAAAGAATCCTTGGTCGAAACTGTTTTGTGTGTTGTATATTATTTCGTCATACTTGACATAAACGACACATCACTGAAAACTTCTATTTCATTTTTTTTTTAAGTTCGTAAGTTCGCAAATTCAAGCGAACATTCACCATTCATGTTACATTAATTTAATGTTTATCGAATATTTGAATAATAATGAAACATATGATTGGCTCAATTTTATAAAGAAAATTAAGGTAATCTAAAGATATGGATAGAATATTACAATTTTCGAATCCAGAAGAAACTCAATATTTCCAACTTTCAGAGTAACCCATTACCAACGACGAAGAAGTAGCGGAATTTATATTACGGTCTTATTTTTCCGCTTTTTTTATTTTCAAAGGGGCTAGCAGGATAAGAAGGTCCAATCTGCCCCAGCAGGGATTCAGATGAATTAAATTTTATCCTTTTCTATGTCCAAAACTCCCTATCCCCAAAATTGCGCTCGCTATAGGAAAAAACGTGAATTTTCGGTTTTTATTTTTTATTCCGTAGCCACACTATGCAATCTTTACGGAACAATTTGTATGTGTAGATAATAATAGAGTGTAGCTAGGACAATATTTCAAGCAATTTGACCTTATAGAAACTTTTTAAAAAATGTATAAAAATTCAAAACATGTTTTCTCGAGTTTAAAAAAACGCCGTCTTGAAAAAATTCAAGATGTATTTTAGGTCAATCTATATGGTCCATTTTTTTCAGATTTTTAAAAGTGGTGCGCCATAGTAAAAAATAAAAATGGTATTTTTCTCATTTTTTCCCTCAATTTTTATCAAAAACGAAACAACTTACGGTGTTATTCTATCACAATTGCCATATTAAGTCTTGGAAATTGATTCGAAGTGGTTGACGTCACCTGTGGGTGTTTCATATTAACCGCCGAATGCTGTTGATTACGACTGGATAGGTGACCGAATGAGAAAACCTTTTTTAAAGATAATTAATTTATCTTTAAATAAATAAAATTACATTAAAAAAATGAATGAAAATAAAATAAAGAAAAATGTTTGTAAGGTAAGTGATTTTTCCTTATACATTAATTAGAAACTCGTCCTGTACGGTTTCCAATGCAAGAGTTTTGTTCCCTACTAGGAAAGGAAGCTGTTTGGAAAATTTGAGGTCGAGTGTAGTTAAATTCGAAAAATTATGGCGATTTCAAATAAAGCGCGCGGCAACGTACGATAGAGCGATATAGTTCGACATAAAGTATGCGCGGCCTACGAATTCGACGATTTAAGTTTTATCTTGATTTCATTTATTTTATTGAGAAAGCATTAGGTAAAAAATTAATCTTTTCAAAACGAGTGATATACTCATGAACTTTGTAGCTTTTTAAAAACAATTTTTGCCACAACTACTTCGTTCTTTTTTTATGGTGGTCTTTCCATATACTTGCACAGTTGTTTGATCACGATGTATTATGTTATATTAAAACTGCTGTTGCAGAATAAGTTGTATTATTTTATTACTTCAGAAACAGTACTTTTAACAAGTAGATTCAGACGATTTTGAATTAAATGGTTCAATATAACCTTAAAGACCCAAACATTAAGGAGACATTAAAAGGTTGGGAACAAAGATGAACTCGTATAAAAATAAAGCAATTATGGCAAAAATTGTTCTTAAAAAGCAACAAAGTACATGATTATATCACTTGTTAACAAATTATTAATTTTTAACCTTATGCTTTCTCAATAACATAAATGATATCGAGATAAAACTTAAAAATATCGTTGAATACTCAGGCCGCCCATCTTTTATACCGTAAGGTATAGCTGTACCGAGCTTCGCCGCGCACTTGATTTATAGTCTCCATAAATTTGTGAATTTAACTCCAATCGACCTCAAATTTTCAAAAATACTTCCGTCCTTGTAAGTTTTTTAAAAATTAATCTGTTATTACCAAAATTGATTTTTACAATGTTTTATTGTTCCGTAAGTATCGCTAGGATATACTCCGTTGTAATATATGTAGTTGCAATTTTCAAACAATTTTATTAATAATTGTCCGAGATATGACGATTTATGTTTTAAAATGTTATTGATTTTTCGGTTCTAAATTGTTAAAGAAAATTTGTAAGTTAATTAGGTAGGTTCAAAAATAAATCCTGCTTGATCATTTTTCTCGGGTAGCACGTTTTTGTAAATTAGAAAAACAGGTACGTCAACTTTAGCTCAGTTTCTGGAGTAAAACGAATTTATGTTCAACAATCGGGATCACTTTTTATGTGTACATTTTTTTATTATAACTCGTTTCGGTGCAGAACGTCGATAGAGAGCTCTTCAAAATTGTAGAAAAGGTGCCGCTGAAACAAATTTTTAAATTCCTTTTACTCCAGAAACTGAGCTGAAGTTGTACCAGAATTTCGGATTTTGGGCAAAAAAAGTTAGATAGCGTAAAATATGCTTTATAAATGAAGCGTGCATTATCGTAATTATTTACAGCTTACAAAAATATGATGGATGATTTAGAGGGAGCCGCAGACATTATTGCGTGCACACACGATACAGCAGCGCAAGGTAAACATATTTTATTACGAGTAAGCCAAAGAAAATTATATATAATACCTGTAATATGTAATGCCTAGTAGTTTATAAATTAATTAAATTATGTTGAGTATAACTAATAAAATTACTATTTAATTCGATAATTATTTATTAAAATATTTCTCTTCATGTGCTCAAAATGTAGTCATGCAAAACGATCAGAACTGCAATATATAAAGCACTAAAGAGAGTAACATTCCAAGCACCTCTGGATGTTCACCTTTCCAAAACATGTTGGGTGATGCAGATAATGCGCACCTTAAGGTTTATGACGATGTGATGCAAGGTAAATGTTTTTATTACAAGTAAAATAGAAATAATGTTAGAAAATTATTATTATTTATTAATATACTCATCAAATTTCAGGTTTTCAAAATGTGGTGGTGCAAAATCAGCAGGATCATAGTATACCTAGTACATCAGGTATCGACATTCCGATGGCCTCTGTGATGAATAATTTCGAAGGTCTGCGGAATAACGAAAATAACGATAGCGATAGCGATGAAGATGACGGGAACAGCAATTCTATTGAAGACTACTACAATAATACAGGTAACACGATGTGCTCTTTTGATAAGTACCTTGGTACTTTTGGTTTTAAATGTACTTGATGCTTCTTTTTAATATATTTAAGATGACGATGATCTTGACGACGATGATGGTGATGGTGATGATGATGATGATGGTGATAACAATATCAATAATATTGATGATGATAACGACGATGATAATGAAGATGATAATGATAACTGCACTGGTGAATTCGATGAAATAGTCGAGAGTAACAACATCGCCGTTTACAACGATGCCAGAGATTATGTCAGACCAACTTCTAATGATAATCGTAGTGATGACAGTAGTGGACAACCAGGTTCACTTCCACCCCGCTGTGCAGATCGGTCACCATTTATGGAAATAGTGTGGGAAGGTCCTTATCCTGAAAGTGGTATCGGTAGCTCTACTGATACTGATGCGGACGGTACGTACTTTTTGTTTTGACATTTAACGTCGCACCGCGTTTAGCGACTTGTGATATAAAATGTTATTATTCTCGTGCATTATCTTCCAGACAGGGGCCGGCCATGAGGGATCGCTCGAAGTCAGAAATCAGCCTTATTTCGAGATAGAATCTGAATCATCTCGGTATTTCGTGAGGTTTGATTTATCCGGAAGAGAAATACGTGGATATATACACAAACCGCAGGGAATTACTGAGTTGTATGCATGGTTTGAAAAATGTATGAAGACACTTCACGATAACCTATGCAAGCAAGCTGACCCTAACGACTACACAGGTTTAACAGTAAATTTGGAAATTCACAGTGGACCATTATGTCTGTTATTTTGACCTGCTAGCGTTTTTCAATATGACGATTTATGGGGACTACATAATAGCGCTGTACAAAGTGCTAATGATTTCGATATTATGGATAAGCTCGCGATAAAAGTTTCCGTCGTAAAAACAGTAAGCTGATGCGGTCGTGTAGTGCTATCCGACGTTGACGTACATAAAAAATCTATTTTAACAATAAATAATAATCATGATAATATGTGCTTACTACGATTATTAGTCGCTGCTTATGTTTATTGGCAAAGAGGAACAGTGCGCTCCGGTCCTTTACATATAAACGGGAACTCCATACGACTAGCTCATGGTGCCTATCAAACAGAGAAGACGCTTGAGCTTATTTAGGACGCCCAAGTTGATATACCATCTGATACCGGATATGGTATTGCGGATATAAATGCTTTTCAAACTTACTTTGCGCATAAAGGAATCGTAATAGTTGTATATTATTACAATGGGTTTGGACGTGATAATACACCTATCTATGATGGTACGTGGCTTGTGATAAATACGGGTAATCACGCATTACTAATCGATTTTGAATTTAGTAGCTGCAGCGGGCAGTAGACGATATTGTATATCTTGTAATAAAAAGTATAGAAATAACCACAAATCCAAAAATGAAGAGATAAAGAGAAGATATTCTCATGGAAGGATATTACGAATCTGAAGAAAATGATGAGGATAAAGGCATCGTATTTCAATACCATGGATATTTTTGGGAAGGATGCTCCCGTTGTTATCGAACAAACTGAAACGCTGTTTTATTGCAAACAAATGATTCGTTAGACATGAGGTATGAGCGGACACGTCTGACTAGCGGTAGAATTAAAAATGATCATTGCACGTAAATCGAAATTTAGGAATGTGCATTTGATCAGGAATTCAAAACTAACAAAGCAGCTGTGTTATACATAAAATCTATGGCGCATGACTTATTGATCTAAAAGCCTTTAGACCCAAGGGATGCATTTTTTGGTGGAGTGCAGGTAATACTGTTAAAATCTATGACTGCAAAAATTGAGAGAAAATAAAGTATGTAGATGTCTGTTCATTGTACACCTACATATGTGTTGATTTGGCGTGCAATATCTGCAATAATAGTGGATTCTTGCAGCACCTCTGCGGGTCCAGGATCGTGAAAGAAACTGCGCGCTTTCTTTAAGTTTTGTATGCACTGAATTTATTGCATTAAAATTTGTGTACAGAGTATTCCGCGTGGACAATGGCGAAGGTGAATGCCCACGTGGCGCATAGCGAATTTTCTTAGCCAAAAGAAAAACGAACGTATTTAGCGAGAATTATCGTGATTCTTCAACAACCGCGATTTGGGAGGCGAATCGTAAGACGCGTACAAAATGTGCTTCTGTCCAAAACAATTCAGATCACGGTGTGTGCGGATCGATAGCGGTTTTGGAACTGGCGAAAAACGGAAATCTCTTCGTGTCTTGCCAGGATGTCGGAACAAGAACGCCGCAGGTGGCCAAAATTGGACCTCGAAAATCCTGAAAAGCCCGCGAAAATCGCAAAATTCTAATCGGGCGGTAAAGTCGATACCACGCTTCGGAATATCGATTTTCCGCTACGGCGATCGCGTAAAGATGGCGCGTCGACTACGAATTGATCGTTGATCGAGAAACAGTATGTAAAGTAGAGAAATACCCTATAGAATATCCAAAATTGTATGTAGGGGCGGACGAGTGTTAAAAGCTCGTTGGAAGTGGAAATGATATCCGTGCAGTGAATGGTATAGTTATGTACGATGTGTTACCAACTCAAAACTGATATTACCCGGTATTATCGGTAATAATGCACGGTAAATTGATGTTCCCCTTATGCAGTAATTGTACGGATCAAATTATTCAGCAAAGATGTCCGCACGAACACGCAGAAGAGCGCATGTTAACAGGCACATGGATTTACGATGAAATAGCCAAAGCCGTTGATGAAGGGTACCTGGAACAAAAAATTTCCGAAATTTGGTAATACTATAACCACACAGTATGACCCATACAACCAACAGGGAGGACTTTTTCAGGATATATAGATGAATTCTTCACTCAAAAGATATTAGCCTGAGGATATCTTTTACCCCTCAATGTATAAGGGACGATGAAAAAAATCAGAACGCCAATACATGAAAGTTGATAAAAACAGAATAAAATATAATGGAGGATTAATAACGGTGGTAAAATTATGTTTGAACTCCTGATGGGGAAAATTTGGTTAACGTGAAAATATGCCGACAGCGGAGGGGATTACCGACCCCCAAAACTTGTTAGAAACTAACATGGCGTCTGTTAATGATGAAAAATTGTACGCAAGTTGGAGTTCTAAAGATGAGGCCTTGATTGCATCACCCGTAGCGAACGTTGTAGTTGCAGCTTATACCAAGGCGCAAGTCCGATTAAAATTGTATATCTACTTACAAATTACAATCACGCATTTTGTGTTATGACAAAGACTCGGTAATTTACGTTAGCAGCGATATGAACTCGGAAACAAGTAAACACATCAACTCGTTTACTATAAGCGAAGATTTGTAACTAATTATAGTTATCCATGCGGTTATAAAGAATAATAATGTACTCTTTTTAATCAGCTTTGATCTGATATCTTTGATGAATTTACTATTTCCTGTGTATGTGCGTGCGTGTGCGCGTGCGCGCGCGAGCGCGCGCGCGCGTGTGTGTGTGTGTGTGTGTATTTTTGTTTTTTTTTTCATGAAACGGGAATTATTCGACGGCTGAGTTCTTAACCGATTCTAATGATTTTTTTTTAAATACTCGGGAATAACTGTACTATATCGGACACCCGCGCCAGTTTGGATATTTCCAGTGATTCACAAATAATCTGGTGAAAACGTGCTCAGGTTACGCTCACCGCATTGTAAAATGGTGTAACATTACACTGATTCACTTTGAAATCATGGGGAAAATGTTTATTTCATGATTTTTATATACGCGGAACACAAATCTGAGGTTAGAATTTCAAAATGGCGGATATAATATGGCCTACATTATAACGCAAACTTCTTTCTTAATTAATCGTTTTATATAAAACTCACCGTCAGTATAATTTTATGGTCAATTAATACAAATCTGAGGTTAGAATTTCTAATTTCAAAATGGCGGATCTAATGTGGCGGACATTGCCATATTAACTCGTTTATTATTTAGTCGGATTGAATAAAACTCAGCGTATTTTTATGTTCGCTAATTATAAATGTCCAGTTGTAATTTGAAAATTCAAAATGGCGGATCTAATATGGCAACAGTGCCACGCAAGGGACCCCGCACTGTAAAAAAAGTTTTAAATTAAGGCCGAAAGTGGTTTAATGTAATATGTAACAAAGACCAGACCAATTAGAGAAGGACGTACTAATGACATATAAAATGGCTAAATTTAAGTCCATTAAAAATGTAACAATTTTAAGACTTTTTTACATTGTATTTATATCATGATTCTCAATACGAAGGTATATCACGTTATAGAGTACTAATAAGTGAAGCGAAAAGTCCTGTACCAAAATTGGAGTCTGAATGTCCAGGGAGAAATGCCAATTTTTGCAATTTCGGTATACTAACTTATTTCGCCAACTAGCTAACGATATAGCTATGATTAATAAACATTTTCGTGATATGTAATAAGCACTGAGAAATTATTTGTATCGTTATGATTTAAAATTTTTCATATTACATATCATGTACCACTGTTATTTTATATTAAAGATGATTTATTATCATCTATCGTATATTTTTTAGTTAAAAAAAAAATAATATTCATTAATTTTACTTATTGATTATGTATACAGTACGTAGTATTTTAGCAAAATTGAAAAGTTCATATTTCATCGCCAAGTTGGGGTACAGAAATAATAAAAAATAAAGACAAGACTTTCAGTTTCTCAAACGAGTTGGTTTCATTTCCGAGTACACATTTGTCTTTACACTGCGATCGATTTATTAATGTCACTTATTTTTTATTGTTTCAATTCACTCCCTTTGTCTTTGTCAATGATCGCAGGAGGAAGTCGCAAAATCTTATCGAAAAGTACTAGTTTAAGCTTCAATGTAGCTCTTAGGAATTGTCTAATATTTACTTAAAAAATCTTATTCCATTAAAATAAAATAATGAGGTTATCCAATCTTTAGTTCAAATTATTGACATGATAGACAAAATTTTTAAGGAAGCTTTTAACTATCTTTGCATTGCGATCATTGCCAGGTATAAATTTGTAATTTAACTGTGTTTCTGCGTTATAATATTTTCATATAAATGTACTTAAAAATAAATAATCAACTTTATTTTTACACGCATAAAATATATATAAAATATATAACAATTTTAATATTAATATATGCAGTGTGCTTTTTTCAAAATTTCAGCTAGGGAATGACCGAAAAACTAAATAGTAAAAAGAAACAATCCTGAACTTACTTCTAAAAATTTGAAACAATCTCAGCGAATAGGAAATTTAAAAACGAAACTTTTTTCTCCATAATTTTTACGAATAATACGAGGAGATGTTATTAGTAAATCTATCAAAGTTTATGGTTATACGTTTTATGAAAACAGGGATATTTTGTAACAACCATTTTGAAATTTAATTTTTTCCATTATCATAGTCTATAAGTACAACAAAAACGACTCTTTTTGATGTATTAGGAGAACAAAAATAAAAAATAAAAAAATACAAATATACAAAAATACAAAAATACATAAATACAAGAAAAAGTGGAACTACAAAGTAGATAGGTCCTCGTCCTTAGTTCCGGGTAATGCAGAAGGCTACTATTTCCTTTACGATATTGATTTAAGTATTTTACTTCTAAATTTTGCTTGCAATAGCAGCTTCTGCTGTTAGGTTCTTCTGATAAAACATTCTGTAGTTTATGTTCTTATTGTTACTCCTAGATTGCTAAGTAGCTATAGATGCCACCTAAAGGTAATGAATCATGCGTAAAAAGGGCACTTACCTGTCAAACGGGAATTGCATGCCTGTGCATTCCATATTTTTAATATTTACTAATTGGTAAACGAGTTCTATATTATGTCAGCACCATGTCTCTTACACTTTATTTACGCCCAGTGGCATAAAATATTAGCCCTATGAAGTGATGTAGATTTCGTCGTTTTTTTTGCGTACAGACTGAAATTTGTATTGGCAATATCAATTATCATATATATAATATAATATCATATATATGATATAATCAATATCGCTATATCAAAAAATATGCCCACTTCTGTTTTTAATATACTTTAAATAAAAGTCTTCTTCTATTGTTTACATGTATTATTTTCAACTCTTTTAGCTAATTGAAGACCTTAGCATGTAAAACACTGTCTTTCAAACTAAAGCATCGACACACTTGTCACTCATTTGTGAGAGTCTGGAACTACAAATATTGCATGACGATATTGCATGTTTTTCCTTCGATCATTGTACACTATAAATATCATCGAATGTGACAAAATTGCGATCAATGCTGTTTACTCTGTCATTATAATAATTGTGTTTTTGAGTTGAATACTATCTCCATCCTCAACCCACTTACTGTGTAAACTTTACATTTTACCATTTTAAACTTTCGGGTGCTAACGACGATATCAGTCGTTAAACAATACATGGTCGGGAAGTGATTATTATAGTCCATAATGATGACACCTTCGGGATAGCATCGCTTTCATGACGCGAGAATCTAGGGATAAGAGGAGGTCTTTTAACGCCAAAAAATCTTCATTACAAGAATGAAGTGCGTTATATTTCGCTTTCGTTCAGTGCAAGTCGATGGCCAAAACTCTGTTGCGGAAAAAATTATTACATTTTGCAGTTTGTTTGCGTTAAATGCTCGTTGCAGTGATTTCAGCAACACGCATTCTTGTATTTCCTGAATAAACGTGGACGATTTACTTTTCTAGCAGAAATTTCGTGGACGTCTCATTCGCACTTGATGAATGTAATTAAAATTAAATGTGACAATGATTATCAAAAAAATGATTACATTTTACTTCGAATCTATCTCCTATGCGTCAAATTTACTTCTAGAATATGAGGGCGAAACATTGTTTCTTATTCTATTCCTAATTTGGGCATGTTCATCTACATCATGTTCATAGTTTTATATAAATTTTAATACGATAGTAACAATTTGAAACGAATGTCGTATTGTCTCTATTCCACAACCAAGAACATATCGTTCTTTGCGAAATGCAGAATTCTTCCGTTATTAATAGAACAGATTACAACATGTATAAATAATACACCAATTTATTATCGAAACTTTAATATATCGTCGATAATATCCTGGAAGTATGGAAATACGTTGATGAAATCAGTAAATAATATTTTCAACATTCGTGACAATCACTCAGGCCGATTGCCGATATCAGACACTTGCCCCCTCTATATCACGGAAACTATCCATATAATCACTTCGAGCCTATGAGAACTTTCACAAGATCTCGAGAACGATTTCAGAATTTTACGAGATCAGAAAGTCGAGAACTATAACATACTACAGTTTCAGCCGAATCGACCGTGACCCATTTTCCATTCACATTATGCGGGGTCCTGTGCGTGGCACTGTTGCCATATTAGATCCGCCATTTTGAATTTTCAAATTACAACTCCACATTTACAATCAGCGAACATACAAATACGCTGAGTTTTATTCAATCCGACTAATTAATAAACATTTAATATGGCAATGTCCACCACATTAGATCCGCCATTTTGAAATTAGAAATTCTAACCTCAGATTTGTGTTAATTGACCATAAAATTATACTGACAGTGAGTTTTATACAAAACGACTAATTAAGAAAGAAGTTTGCGTTACAACGTCCGGCATATTAGATCGGCCATTTTGAAATTCGAAATTATAACCTCAGATTTGTGTTCCGCGTATATAAAAATCATTAAATAAACAGTTTCCCGATGATTTCAAAGTGAATCGATGTAATGTTACATCCTTTTACAATGCGGTGAGCGCAATCTGAGCACGTTTTCAACAGATTATTTGTGAATCACTGGAAATATCCAAACTGGCGCGGGTGTCCGATATAGTACAGTTATTCCCGAGTATTTAAAAAAAAATCATTAGAATCGGTTAAGAACTCAGCCGTTAAATAATTTCCTGCGCAAGAAGAGTGCGACGGTGGGAAGCTCTACCAGCCAACCCTGCCAGCCGGTGCCAGCAGAAGTGCTGGGCTTGTACCCGCTGAAACCACCTCCGCTTAGACTGAGATTTTATGTTCCCCCTCCGCTTCGGCAGCCGCCGTAAGGCATTAATTTGAGGGGGCAGTCTATGCCTCAGAAGACCCAGCGCCGATGTCTTGGCTTTTAAGCACGGTCGATGTTATTGCCTCTTCTTTCCTCTTCTCTTCTGATGAAATTCAGCCTGTCGATAATGGACGAGACGATGGTAACCACAGCGTTCCACCTATCCTGGGAGGCGAGCAATCATTTTCCAATACCCTGAGGCGTGAGAGTAAGTCCACCTCTTGACTGTCGGAACTGTTCCCGATCCGCTGCGAATCTCGGGCAGTGAAACAAGGCAAGACCCACGTCTGCGTCGATTCCACGACAGGCCGGACACTCCGCGATTTAATAAATGCGTAAACGATGTAAATAGCTGCGAAAACAGCCGTGCCTGGTTAGCATCATGTTCAGATGGAAGGTGACGTGTCCGTGTCGTCTGCCCGTCCACTTTGCTACATCTGGGATGACGCAGATGTTCTGCCTTGTACCCCTGCCTTCACTGTGTACTTCGGCTCTCTCGGTTGCAAGGAGGTCTATAGGTGGAAGCCCTGCGATCACCGAGAGAACGATGTCCGATACAGTACGGTAGGCACGGGCAACTCTTAGGGTGGCTGTTCTGTAGGCTCGCCCACCTCCCCCCCCCCCCCCCATGATAGGCATGATGCTGAAGAGCGTACGGGCCACTTTGGCTGCCTTTGCGTCTACGTTCATCAGGTGTTGTTTGAACGACATCCGCACATCTGGAGTGACCCCAAGATATTGGATAGCGTCCACTGTCCAGATTTGTCTATCTTCCACCGTGAAGGTGGCGTACAACCTTTTCTTTGCTCGAGAGATGAGCACCGCATCTGTCTTATCTGCCGCCAGATCCAACCCATGGTTTCTCAACCACGTAGCTACTACCTCGATAGCTTCATCTCCGCTAAATTACTCCTCGTCGAGGTCTTGGCGACGACGATTAGTGCAAGGTCATCTGTGAACGCTACCATGGACACCCCGTCTGGAAATGATTGCCTGAGCAGTCCGTCATACAAGCCTTTCTAGAGCAAGGGTCCCAGTCATAATATAGGGTCCGATCTATTTTGATCTGCTTCAGATAGCTTCTCGTAGGTAAAGCGGCACCTTCAGAGCGTTGAGTGCCCGCTCGATGCAATCCCACCTGGCCGTGTTGAATGCGTTCCGAATATCCAGTGCAATGATGGCACACATACACCTGGTATTACGGCTGCTACTGATGGCATCACTACAGACAATAGGCATATGTGCTCTCGGTGCCATTATTAGTGTATTACTGATGTTATGTTGTGCTCTGGGTAACCTTTTATTAATTTTTTTGCACGTATACATAATGAAATTCGTCATCCGGAATATGTATAATCCGGACGGGCTTCAATCGAGAAGAATGTATCCTGCGGCTGCGACGTAGCATTGAAGTTGCATTCTTGAATGAAGCGAACATTTTCCGGACATCTCTGACGTGCTAAATATTCAATCTGTGTGCCCTATCTCGTGGGTTTTAAAAAATAACGATATAATTTGCTTTGAGTGATATATCCCTTTGACTTATATCCTGATGAAATAAATTTTGTGTAATATAAATAAAGCTTAGGTTCTAATGATGGCTACCCTTTGTGAAAAGGTTTACGATCGCTACGTCAGACGATTCCCGCATTAAGTCATCGATAAGTAAAAGTGTAGGGTGAGGATCGTTCGCGTAATGGCTAATTTGCGGTAACCCTTCCCGAAATTCAATGTACGAAATTCAACTCTGTATAGGAAGGCCGCCATTCGGATTAATATAACATTCTAGGTCAAAGTGTACGTTGCTCATTTGCTCTATATATTGCAGAAATCTTCTAAGAAATACAGTTTTTCCACATCCCGCAGGACCAAAAATGATCGACGTCCAAGGATGTTTCCAACGTGTGTCCACGGTGGATACTGAAACGACGTATTGATGGTCCTCTAAAAAATACCGACAGTACTTTACTCGTACTAGCATTGGTTACTAATCAAATTTACCATAGTACCGTCAATAACACTGACTAGTTCCACAGATTGGCATTAGTGTAACTTTAGAGGACGACTGCCAATGTTTAAACACACACGTGCACACACACGCAAAATCACAGGCACACGCACACGCTCACGTACACGCACGCTCATGCATACCCACACCCATACCCGCACACACACACACCCGCCGGAGTCTTGCTGGTTCCTTCTAACAATGCGCGTCCCCAGGTGGCGGAATGCTGGTTATAGGTATCGGAGAAATAAAATATCCGACGCGGACCAAAGAACTAGCTAGGGGAAGAAACCCCGAATAAGAAACCACAGACGGCAGAACAGCAACGTAAAGAAGCTTACGGTACAGGGGTCGGATCCCTAGTACCGGTGTCGGGCACGAGTGCGCATGCGGGCTCTCCGTCGTCGTTATCAGGTAACCGCAGTGTTGTAGAAGATGGTCACTCGGCCCCTACAGCATTAAAGGCTACGAGTGACATCTTACCTGGAGACCTGGACGAAGCGATATGCTTCCAGCGCCTCCATGCAAACTTGCAACCCCTTGTGGCCTTCATCATGGAAAAGAGGAAACTCCACCAGGAGCTCAAAAGTATGGCATAAGGCACTCTTCGGGCCTTTAGCCAGTATGCCAAGGCTCGGCAAAGCTCCAGGGTCTTGCAGGCGTTGACCACCTGTAAGGACTAAACGAGTCAAACCTCGCACCTGTTCAGTAAGGCCCCAAAGTTCTCCAAGCGCCACGAGCCGTCGCACAGAGGTCCTGCGTAGCGCCATCATATTCAAAAGTCGCTCGAGAAGCCAATTCTCAGCAAATTTGAACGTTTTTTTTAATGTTCATGAAACTATCTGCTACAACCTAGTACTGCCTAAATAAGCTTTAACTGGACTTAAGAAAAATTTAATAGTATACTATTAAATAATAGTTTATAAATATTCTTTTAAGTTGCCGGCAGCATGCATTTTAAGACGTACCCTGCGTGAAAAACAGGACCATTTTTAACTTGTTTAAGTGGGAATTCACAAAAAAATATGCTTTAATAGTCATGCAGCTCCTTCAATTGAATGAGAAAATTATTTACCTATTAACGTTGTTCCTTTTAATTTGCTATTATCTTTACAACTACGATCGAGTTATTTATTATTTCACAAAAAATCTTTATTATTTTATTGATATGTTGAAATACAAATCTATTTGAGTATAGGTGAACACATTTTTACAATCCATAACTTGCAATTAATTTTAATAACTGTATAGATAGAAAATCCGCGGCACAGTTTCTTTTATCGAATTTTATGGAAGTACTTACTTCACTATTGAGGTTATTTCCATGACAATGTAATTTTATTAATAACTATACGATGAATTTCTTTATTATTATTGTATGATCCGAGTAGTATTTCTGTATTAAATAGTAAATCAAACGCAATTCCTTATGCAACATTTTCTACAGTATTTTATTTTTGAAGAAGGAATCAAACCTAATATATTATACGATATATGGTACGATCATTCGTGTAGTATTGCCATCATTTATTTAGTTATTTGCTAAAGTTATTGGAAAACTCCTGGTGAGGAGTGAATCGTGCATAATGTATCAAATTCGATTAGTCGGATAAAAGTATTTGTATTACTGCTATGATCAAACTGACATGACATCCCACCCTTGAAATTGACCGATGTCTAATCTGCACAAAACTAATTTGGGTGGTCTTTCCTTTTAAATAACACCAATACTAAGGGTATCTTTTGCCACGAAACGAAAATATTCTTTTCTTAGTATACCTACATATATATATTTCTCTTTTGCAATTAATATTGCTCTAAAATTCTTTTACAATTTCATAGCATATACAAATATAAATAAAATCTTGACAACAGACTGTAATTAATAAAATTATAAGTCCTTGTTGAAATTACGAATCATTCTTTATTCTTTGTTGTTTAAATAAACATACAAAATTTTTAATCTCTAGAAACAATAGGCAATAATACACAACGTTTGTAGTGAATTTATATTAAATTTGAATTTTCTACGAAGAACGAATTTAAATATTGTTTGTTTTTCGTTTTCCAATGCAAATCGATATGTATTGTTTGTGTTTTTTGGTGCGGAATTTAGAGTTATTTTTTTTTAATCTATTTCAATTTCCACTTTTGTATAATTCCGCGTGGTCCTTCATATTCTCTCTAGGCAAAAATCAATGCAAACTTTGGCATTATTACAATAAAACAAGAAAATTTACGACAAATGAGGCATTACTGTTTTTACATGGATAATTTTGTTGTTTATATATATATAAGCATTCATTTAATATGTTTACGTAACAGCGATGATAGAGAATGTAGTAACTGCATTCGTAGGAAAAGTATTCAAAAGTTTGGTTTACTGATTTCAGTAGTTGGATACTAAAAATTACTATCAGTACCACATATTGGTTTTTGAGGTTACTATCTTTTTTGTTAGCTTAGTTGGTGTAACTAACCAGACATTCCATAAAATGGAACAAAATTTATAATATAATGTATGCACGGAAAAAATACCACGGTTGTTACAACCAAAGATATGGCTGAATTGACCATAATATATCGATATTATGTTCCTTCCATACTATGGTCGAACCAACAATTCCATGGTTGCTGTGACCATATCTGTTGAAAGGGTTTCCATATGCGAAGTTCTCTTTACAATAGCAATGGTCGACCTATCAATATTTTAATTCACTATAGTTCTTTGGTTGGTATATCCAAACCTGTTGTTTTCCGTGTATCATATATAAATATAATAATAATGAAAGCTTTATCTTGCAAGGTTCTTAACAGAGTACTTCTTTCGATATAACTAGATATTGAAGTGTTCAATGTTGCCCTTTTCCATCAAATGCGTATTGTTATTTCACTTTTGGTGTCATCCGAGTAGCAAGTTGTAAAAGTTTTCATTAATTTTTTATGTATAATTTAATACATTGATTTAGGACGATGTCATATTTCATGAACAAGATTCTCAAAAAATCGTCACAATTTCTTTGCTAGAACTTATACCGGGTGATTAACTCAAGGCGGGCCATAGGGAAACCCATGTGTAGCCATCAGCCAATGAGAAGCGAGCCTTGCCCATGTATCTTACATGAATCGACCAATGGCGTGAAAGCAATAGTACTGTGGTACAGTCTACCTAGGCTAGGGATGGCCGATACATGGATGTGAGTACCGATGCATCAAAATATCGGATCGTGAAATATCGATATTTTCACCTCAAAGTATCGATACAATATCGCCCATCCCCAGTCGACGGTCAATCGCGTTTGACATTTCTGTAATATTCGCTCGTTTTTATCGTGTAGATTTTATCACTGGTTTGTAAATTGGTTCAATCCCGTTCTTCAGATAAAATTTACGTTCCGTTATAAATAAATACTGCTTGGAAGAACGATTCGTCAGATAAGTTATAATAGACTTTTACTTAATATCTTATTTTAAAAAGCATGATTCTTTGTGGTTTGTTTTTCTTTTGTTTCAGATTGACGGCTTCGTCAACGTAAAAGTGCGTAATTAGATCGTTGTGGAAATTGTTTTGTTTATTAGGGGTACGAAAATAGACCTTACCCTATCTCGGATGTCGTTCCATGGAATCCAAATTTTCAACGCCTTGGCATTGGATCTGGCCTAGTTTAGAGCACATTATTTTCCTTTTCTGCAGATTCTTGGTCTTGAGGCGATTGATAATCTTCTCTGCGGCAATCTTTAATTAACATTCCTGCGCATGATTTTTTACCGAGTGCAGTTTCCGAGTTCCTTTTTAAAAAAATTGTTTTCGAGAAGGTGTTTTAGACTTCACCAAGAATGTTTGAGCAGATGCTGACTTAGTTCGGACGACTGTAGTTAGCGTTATGCACAGGAGAGATAATATGGTTTTTAATTCGATTGATAGAAACACTTTTGTCGACTTGGTGAAAAGCTTTACCATTTCGGCTAATAGTTTTAAAAGATACCGTTTCGGTAGAATGTATTTCATTTCTATTTTAAGTTTGTAAGACTAGCTAAAATAAGTAAGATTACCCATTATACATTTTTTATAATAGCATTTTCTAATCGGCGTACTGAGTGTAAACTCAGTGCAGTTTTTGAACATTGCCCTTATGGGCTCAGTGCGCACTCAGACAGTGCAAGTTTTAACGTTGTTCCAATGGAGAAACTGGGCGAGTGCAAGTCTCATTGGAAAGTGAGGTAAGTAAACAAAGAACATCCACATGAACACGTCTTTTTCAGAATGCGTGACCTTATTTATTTTTGCTAGTCATGCAAACAAAAAATAGAAGCAATACGCTTCCTTCAAAAATGGTCTGTTTTAAAACGCTCATTTAAAATGCTCATCTTCATTTACTAAATTTGTCATTGTCTCACAAAACATCATTCGCTGCTCTTCGTCACCAATAGATAGGTCTTGATGCAAGTGCGGTTTATACGGTCGATACCCATTTTTTTTAACACCATCCAAACTGACGTTTGGGGAATGCCAAGCATCCTTGAAATTCGTCTTGTCGACAAATGAGGATCATTCTCAATATCGAACCCTCCTCATCTTCTCTTAACACACGAGCAGTACATTCCCTTTTTTTCGACTCAACACTTCCTGCCGTTTCAAAATTATGAATAATTCTTTGGATTGTAGAGCGTGAGGGAATTTGGGAATCTTCGTACTGAACTGAGAAATAATCCCGAATTTCTCTTGTGCTCATTTCACCATAAAACCATTTTACAATTTGAATTTTTTGCGCTAGATCCATATTTGCAAAATTTAAACTATAATTCAATTTATTTTAATCATTATATCTGGAAAACGTGATTTTAACAATAAAAATTTCCGAAATGGCCACGGCTAAACAATAGACTTTAAATACTTGAAAATAATGTCGTCGCCATCTTGCCATTATTGGCAATGTGATTGGTTCGTTCGTCAATATGGCGTATGCGTCGAGTAGCGCGCGCTTCTTTAATTTATATCCAAACGTCAGTTTGGTTGGATGGTGTTAAAAGAAATGGGTATCGACCGTATAAACCGCACATTCATTAAGAGCTATGTACACCCAACTCGTTTAATTCTGTCCCTTCGGGTTTTTGTTGTTTCTTTGTCTTGAAATGTATCACTGTATGTGAAAGACAAAGATAACAAAAACCGGAAAGGACAGAATTAAACGAGCTGGGTGTAATAGTGACAAAGACCAGCGAATGGGTTTTTGCGAAACAAAGACAAATTTAGTAAATGAAGATGAGCATTTCCTCCAAAGAATTTGCTTGAGCGACGAGTGTACTTTTTTGCTAAATGTGCACCAAATAGGCAAAATTATAGATATTGGGCCACTGAAAACCCAAACTTATACAGTCTGAGTGTGCTCCGAACTCCATAAGTGCAATGTTCAATAAATGCACTGAGTTCACACTCTGGAAAGTGCTATAATAAAGAAAATGTAAAATGGGTAATCGTATTTATTTTAGCTAATCTTACAAACTTGAAATACAAGTAAACTATGTCCTACCGAAATGGTATCTTTTAAAACTGTTAGCCAAAGTAATAAGGCTTTCCACCAAAACCACGAAATTGTTTCTATCAATTGAATTAAAATCCATATTATCTCTCCTGTGCATAAAGTCAACTATTCTTGATGAAGACTAAAACTCCTCGATTAACGATGCAAAGCAACGAATTAAATGCTTGGTGTGCGGTTCGTATAATATAAAAACAAAAAAAAAAAATAAACAAAAATTAAATGTACAATTCGAGCTTGGATGTAAGCTACTTTTATACAAAAAATTGAGAAGCCGAAAAATATGCTGATTACCGCTTCTGAAATTATAATCTATCGCAGGGTTTAAGACCGAATTAAAATACATTTTACTTATACATTCAGATTCCATCTGACGGCAGCTAATTTAGCAGAATGCCATTTTTTTTTAAATACGTTTCGTCCCAGCTCTTTTGCATGAACTCGTCAGTAAGACTACAGAGGAACCTGCCTTATACGTTAATAAATTTATTCATTGGCTTCTCGATAGGTACCCACTGAGTAATGACATCTCATTACCGATTTTTTGTGTATCTGTCCTTTTTCACTATTTTCAAAAAATGTCCATTTTTGTTTAAAATGGCTACAATTTCAATTAAACAAATTGGATATGTATACGGCCGGTTCCTCCGTAGTCTTACTGACGAGTCCATGCAGAGGAGCTAGGACGAAACGTATTTTAAAAAAAAATGGCATTCTGCTAAATTAGCTACCGTCAGATGGAATCTGAATGAACAAGTAAAATGTATTTTAATTCGGTCTTAAACCTTGCAATAGATTATAATTTCAGAAGTGGAAACCAGCATATTTTTCGGCTTCTCAATTTTTTGTAAAAAGGTAGCTTACGTCCAAGCTCGAAATATACATTTAATTTTTGACTATCTTTCGATTTGTTTTCATACTATACGAACCGTCACACCAAAAATTAATTCCCATATTTAATTAATAATAACACCAACTCGAAAACGACCTTTTTAAAAATGAATGAAATCGTAAACTACCCTCGGTAAAAAATCATGTGCAGGAATAATAATTGAAGACAGCCGCAAAGAAGATTTTCAACTACCTCAGGACCAAGAATCTGCTGAAAAGGAAAATACCAGGGCCAAGGCATTGAAAATTTGGATTCCGTGGAAGGACATCCCAGACAGGGTAAGGTCTATTTTCGTACCCCTAATAAACAAAACAATTTCCACAACGATCTAATTACGCACTTTTACGTTGACGAAGCCGTCAATCTGAAACAAATGAAAAACAAACCCCAAAGAATCATGCTTTTTAAAATAAGATATTAAGTAAAAGTCTATTATAACTTATCTGACGAATCGTTCTTCTAAGCAGTATTTATTTATAACGGAACGTAAATTTTATCTGAAGAACGGGATTGAACCAATTTACAAACCAGTGATAAAATCTACACGATAAAAACGAGCGAATATTACAGAAATGTCAAACGCGATTGACCGTCGACTGGGGATGGGCGATATTGTATCGATACTTTGAGGTGAAAATATCGATATTTCCCGATCCGATATTTTGATGTATCGATACTCACATCCATGTATCGGCCATCCCTAGCCTAGGTAGACTGTACGACAGTACTATTGCTTTCACGCCTTTGGTCGATTCATGTAAGATACATGGGCAAGGCTCGCTTCTCATTGGCTGATGGCTACACATGGGTTTCCCTATGGCCCGCCTTGAGTTAATCACCCGGTATGTTCCTTGCGACACAAATGTTTTCAAAATGGACAACGGACATTGTTTTCAGTGTACCGTAGAATCTACAAATTTTAAATAAATTAGTGACCTATTCATTCAAATAATTTGTATCGTAACGAAGATTTGGGATCTTCTCAGTAGGCGTATAAAGGGGCTTCTGCGCCAACTGCGGCTTTGCGACCGCGAATTGATATCTCGATTTGATTCCATGATTTGATTAGGCGAATTAATATTGCAAACCTACATTTCCCCCCTCGAAAGTGCTCTTTCTCGATTCCCATTCTCTCATTCGAAGCGTGCTTTTAAGATTTACAACCTGGGCCGACGCCCGAGACGTATCAATGACCTACTAACGCTCGGGGCCTGGCAGCTACGATAGGTGCATAAAAGCCGCCATGCAAGTCTCAAGGCGTTCCTAAGTATGTTCACTCATGGACCCTTTGTTAAATATGACCATTTCAAATAATAACCCATTTTCTTTTTTTTTTGTACAATATCATGCAGGAAGGAAGATGAAGAAAATATAGAAGATATATTTAACAAATTTTATTTATTTCTTTTTTTATTTATCATATTCATACATAACAATATACAATAGCAATCAAATGAAATTCATATTTTCAATATCATCAACTAATGCATCGCTTTTAACTTGACAATTGATGCAGTCTTTAATCATACGTGGTTGACCCTCTATCGTATCATAGCTTGATTCATTTGCATAGCAGGTGGCACGCAAGCCAATGCTTCTTTAATTTGCTGGTCAGCAAACACGCAAATGAAACCAATCGGTAGACATTCTGCATCTGTTGTTTCCATCAATGCGAGACATTTTACTTTGTAATAAATCCTTAATGAACGTTGTGGAGATGCAGGTTATTCACATAGATGTTCCAATACCCAATTGTTAAGTATTTTTACATTTTCTTTAGTGCATGTTCCATTAATCGTATGATTTTCACACTTTTCCAACAATTGATATTGCTGCTGCTGCGTCAGTTTTGTTAGAGATGGGCAGTCCAAACCGTCGAGATCGATAACATTTTCAGGGTTTAATATATCCTCCAACCAACATTTTTTATCGACTCCTTTTACATAAATTTTGTTAGCACATTTAACGATATCCTCCGTTTATATATTATTATACTTATGATAAGTTTCGTTTATAGCGTCAAATGGTACGTCGCCAGATTGCCATGGTAAACCGAGATAATTATGCATGAACCAGTTATTGACACTTTTATAGTGTAAAGGTAACCACACTCATTGATATGGTGGTTTAAACACATAAGTCACAATTTCACTATCGATAATATTTATTATAGATTTCCTTCGGTATGAACCGATTACCAGGCCCGCGGAATCCACGCACTTCTTATTTTTTGGGTATTTACGTGTTTTCATGATGTCCGAACCATAGATATACGAGTTTGGATACGTGGGTAATGTAATTAATCATGCTCCTAACCGTTTTTTAATATGTGTACAATTCACCACATCTTAAATATCGCCATACAGGTTTCGACCTGTTTATTATCCGTAGACTTTACTATACGGTAATAATGAATCTGACTTCCCATAAGTAACGAATACATATGAGGATCGACTTGCTTTTAATATAATTAATTTACCTTTATTTAATATTTCCCACTTTTGAATTTTCTGAGAATCAAAAGATTGAAATGTCGATGTAAAAATCTAAGAGAAGCATGTAAATTTCAACAGTTTCTTTCTATCTTTATGCACAGTTTTGTTTCTTTTAAGTAAAAAGTTAAAGGAAGTGACAAGGCTGTCATATTTTGGTATGTTTAAAGAGATTGCAGAAACTGTGTATCGCACAATGAAATATGCGGGTGCATCTGAAATTCATGGATTCATCGTAGGCTGAGATCATACACTTTGTACCTACGTGTAACCAACCAATTGTACCTGCGTGCGAAACGAACTCGAAAACTGCGTCTTTTCCAGGAATATAAGAATATGCGTCGCGAGATTAAAAATATCTTAAAAGTGGCCAAAAATCGTTACTTAGCCGAGCTAGTGCTCCAACAAACAAGCACGAACAAACTCCCGTCTTGGCTACGAAAATGAGGACTTCCTAATCAACCATCACAGTTCGCACTTCCTCATTTTTCACCCATCGCATTAAATCGTCATTTTACACAAATATCGTCATCTCATCCGTCTTGTGACTTGTGTTGTGTTGACACAAAAATCACGTGGGCTTAGTCCCGATCATCTTCCTTTAGGGTACCTAAAATCCATTTTTACAATCATTGCACCATATTTAACATCCATTTTTAATCTTTCACTCATCTCTGGCTATTTCCCTCCCATTTAGAAATCATCTTACATCATACCACTTCAGAAAATCTCTAACCCCTTAAGTCCTTCTGACACCCGTCCAATCACAAATCCCTCTATATCACCTCTAAGGTCATTTTCCCTTGTCACCCAGTAGATCACAAAACAATGTGGATTCCGTAAATTTCACAGCACCCAAACGGCCCTACTATACCTTATGATGATGTACGTTTGGGTATAGATCGTGGGACAGTTACTATCTGGGTACTGTTCGATTTCTCAAAAGCCTTTGACTCCATAAACTATGTCGTAATTCTAACCTGCCTTCGAGACTTAGGCTTTGAGAAATCAACTTTGAGATGGCTGCATTCTTATCTGACAAATCGCTCTCACACAATAATTGGCCTGGATGGTTTCACATATAATCCTGAGTATACTACTTCCGGCGTTCCGCAAGGTTCGAGCTTAGGCCCCATATTATTCATTATTGTTATCAATACGTTATTCTCGAGACTTAAATATTGCACACACACCATCATATTTGATGATGATAAGCAATTTTATCTCTCGACCCCGATGTGTCATCTAAATGAAACGATACGCAATATTAACAGTAACGTTGCTGAGCTTGTAAGGTGGTCCCATGATTATGGGCTCACTTTAAATACGCGTAAAACTCAGGCCATCATCCTAGGTTCACCTCAGAATTTAGACGTTATGAAAAATTTCACCATACCACAAATTATTGTTGGGTCGGATGTAATACCTTATTCATACGAAGTTAAAGATCTTGGTGTTATAATAACATCCGACCTAACATGGAATCGCCATGTTAGTACCATATCATCTAAAGTATATAATGTTCTTTATAACTACGATCGAGTTATTTATTATTTCACAAAAAATCTTTATTATTTTATTGATATGTTGAAATAAAAATTTATTTGAATATAGGTGAACACATTTTTACAATCCATAACTTGCAATTAATTTTAATAACTATATAGATAGAAAATCCGCGGCACAGTTTCTTTTATCGAATTTTATGGAAGTACTTACTTCACTATTGAGGTTATTTCCATGACAATGTAATTTTATTAATAACTATACGATGAATTTCTTTATTATTATTGTATGATCCGAGTAGTATTTCTGTATTAAATAGTAAATCAAACGCAATTCCTTATGCAACATTTTCTACAGTATTTTATTTTTGAAGAAGGAATCAAACCTAATATATTATACGATATATGGTACGATCATTCGTGTAGTATTGCCATCATTTATTTAGTTATTTGCTAAAGTTATTAGAAAACTCCTGATGAGGAGTGAATCGTGCATAATGTATCAAATTCGATTAGTCAGATGAAAGTATTGGTATTACTGCTATGATGAAACTGACACGACATCCCACCCTTGAAATTGAACGATGTCTAATCTGCACAAAACTAATTTGGGTGGTCTTTCCTTTTAAATAACACCAATTCTAAGGGTATCTTTTGCCACGAAACGAAAATATTCTTTTCTTAGTATACCTACATATATATATTTCTCTTTTGCAATTAATATTGCTCTAAAATTCTTTTACAATTTCATAGCATATACAAATATAAATAAAATCTTGACAACAGACTGTAATTAATAAAATTATAAGTCCTTGTTGAAATTACGAATCATTCTTTATTCTTTGTTGTTTAAATAAACATACAAAATTTTTAATCTCTAGAAACAATAGGCAATAATACACAACGTTTGTAGTGAATTTATATTAAATTTGAATTTTCTACGAAGAACGAATTTAAATATTGCTTGTTTTTCGTTTTCCAATGCAAATCGATATGTATTGTTTGTTTTTTTTTTGTGCAGTTTACAGGCTTTAATTTCGTGTTGGTTTTCTTCCACCGCAGATGAAACTCACACTCGTCAACACATTAGTCATCCCACACCTTGATTACGTATCTTTAGTTATAGCCGATTCAACTGCATATCTTAACAGTAAATTACTACGCCTTCAAAACATCGCCTTGAGATATGTGTATCGCCTGCGCCGGGATGAAAGACTTGCGCCGTATCATCAGAAAGCAAACTGGCTACCAATAACATCTAGGCGACAGCACTTTCTTGGTAGCCTCACCCGTCAAATTATCCATACCTGCCAACCTTCCTACCCTACAGATTCATTCCTCTAGACCATTCCATTCGCCGATCTTCTCGCTTACAATCATGCGAATATAAGCTTTCAATTCCTCGTACAAACATCTTTGCTCACTCTTTCTGGATCACAGCCACACAGTTTTCCCTACTGAAAATGTTCGTAATATCATATGATAAATCATATGAGATTTTTAAAATATCAGTCGATCCGGGAAATCTTTCATGTGATTTCTCATGTAATTATAAGAAATAATAATAATATGAGAAAATGAATTATCTGGATTCCTCTAAGATATTAAAGAAATTATAAAAAACTCATATGATTTTACGGAAATTTTCACCAGGGTTGGAACTCCCTGCCACGCTGTCTTCACACATTTACATCTCTCGCAACATTTCGAACTAACTTAATAACACATCTTATCAGGGCTGATCAACCGTAAGTTTGTTACGTTTTTTATTTTAATGTTTTAAACTATGCGAGCGTCTTGTAATCGATTTAAACTATTCTACGTGTAACTGAAGTGCAATTTCGTAATTTTTTATTTACAATATAGTTTACATACAGATGTATAATGCGTTTACCGCCTTATAGCAGAGATTTTATCAAGTTATATGATGTATCGGTATATCCTGACCAACTCTCTCTCTCTCTCTCTCTCTCTCTCTCCTCTCACTCTCTCTCTCTCTCTCTCTCTCTCTCTCTCTCTCTCTCTCTCTCTCTCTCTCTCTCTCTCTCTCTCTCTCTCTCTCTCTCTCTCTCTCTCTCTCTCTCTCTCTCTCTCTCTCGCTCTCTCTCTCTCTCTCTCTCTCTCTCTCTCTCTCTCTCTCTCTCTCTCTCTCTCCCCCTCTCTCTCTCTCCCCCTCTCTCTCTCCAGATTCCAGTTTAGAACCCATATTGTTCATTATAGTAATCAATACGTTATTCCCGAGACTTCAACACTGCAGCGATACCACCATCATCTTTGCCGACGACTCTCAATTTTATCCGTCGACCCTAATATGTCGCTTGAGTGAAACGATAAACAATATTAATAGTGATATTGCTGAACTCGTGAGGTGGTCTCATGGCTATGGGCTCACCTTAAATGCACGTAAAACTCAGGCCATCATCTTGGGTTCATCACAGAATCTAGCCATTATGAAAGATCTCTCTATACCTCATATCATTGTTGGGTCGAATGTAATACCTTATTCACATGAAATTAAAGACCTGGGTGTTATAATTACATCCGACCTGACTTGGAATTGTCACGTTAGTACCGTCTCATCTAAAGTACACAATGTTCTTTATAGACTTAAATTTCTTGGTGCCTTTCTTACATCACACATCAAACTCGCAGTCAGCCTATCTAAACATCAAATTACAGCGCCAGCAAAACACTGCCTTACGATATATATATATATATACATCGCCTGTGACGCGACGACAGATTTATGCCGTACCGAACTAAAGCTAACTGATTATCTATAGTATCTAAGCAACAGTACTTTCTGGGCAGCCTTACACACCAAATTATCCATAACTCGCAACTCTCCTACCTCGCCGATAGATTCATTCTTTTGGACCATTCCATTCGACGATCATCTCGTTTACAATATTCCAATTACATGCTTCCGATACCACGTACTAACATCTTTGCTTCCTCCTTTTGGATCACAGCCCTACAGTTTTGGAATTCTCTACCACGTCATCTGCACGACCTTACCTCCCTCCCATCTATTCGTACTAACCTCATTATGCATCTTCTCATGGCAGACCGATCCTAAGATTGTTACGTGCATATTATATGCTATACACAATAATGCGAGCGTATTTAAACCGATATCAATTAATGTAAGTTATAGGTTAAGTCTAATTTTTGCAATATATTTTATGTAAAGATTTATTAAATCACGTACTACCATGATGCAGAGGCCATTCATAAGGGTAATATCGTTGTATCCTGACCGCAACAATGTAACGGCAAGATATTGAGTATATTTGTCCACAGCCCCGAGTGGCCAGGACATTAATGAACAAGTCTTCCATCAATAAATTTTTCTCTCTCTCTCCCTCCCTTCCCCTTCTCTCTCTCTCTCTCTCTGAGTGACCGGTGAGTAAATCACACCTGTTAAATGTCGCTCCGTAAAAATTTTCAATTACTCACCCAACTTTTTACTTTTCCGAGTGACAACCTATTCCAGCAGGTGCACTTTTCGTGGGTCCACAAATCGCTGTAGTTTTCTGTGCGCAAACTTTATCTCGCAACCCACGGTGCACCTTTTTGGAAATCCGAACGTGAAAATTAACCAATTTTCATCGTCTGCCGGTCAACCCAAATTCCCAATATCGGCTCTATTTGCGCAGGCGCGCTGACTAGCTACACCGGTCGTCTTGTCTCCGATCCACCGGCTGCTCGTCGCCACTCTAGTGTCAACAAACACCGACCTACATGAGACTTGCACAAGGTATGGAGATCTAATGCCTAAGCGTAGGCGCAAATACCGATCTTACTGAAACGACCATAAGTGCGGCTTATTCGATCTGCAGGAAATGCCATAAAGTAATTGTCAATCTTAAGATTGAATGTGACAGCTTTTATAAAAAATAAGCTCGAAACTGTGTGTTGTGCGCGTTCTATACCCCACACACTCGACGCGATCTCTCACGCGCACCGCGCTACGGCCACGTGTAGTCAATTTCCCTCCCTATCGAGTACCTCCCTCTCACCCAACTCTCCCTGCCTACGTCTAGCCCCACCTCGCAACACGTTCCATCCGTCTCACCTTTCTCGCATATCGACTCGCAACATGCAAATGAGAGTAACAGCCCAACGATGCAAGATCTTCTGAATGCAATTAACGCGGTAAGAATTGATCTGACCCGAGAAATTTCGGCTGTCAGAAGTGAATCTGCAGCCACTAGACGTAACATTGCGACACTAACGGCAGTTGTGCAACGAAATACTGTCGCTTGTAGAGCTGTATCAGAAGACGTAGCATATATGAAACATGCTATGGCATTGGTGCGACCGACAGCTGAACTTGTCATTAATGGCATCCCATCTCAATGTGGTTTATCTTACCACGACATATATACACGCGTATTAACTCACTTAAAGCTTGCCGGATAGCACGATGATTTTATTGCTATTAATAAAATCGACTTTAAGCCGAAGGAGCCTAGTCAAACCACAATGCGGCAGTCTTTTGCGCTTAAAGTGCAGTGCAAATCTGTCGAAATTCGAAACGCGATAATAGACGCCAAGCGCAAGATAGGGAAAATTACCGTCTCTGAACTTTTTCCGGAACTTCAGGAAGGAGGCACAGTACATTTGCGCGTTTGGGCACGAAATGGCAACATATTCGTTCGTAAAGATGGTGGTATTGGCGAACTGCTTATCCCCACTGAGCAAGATATAAATAACATTAAGTGACTAGCACAGTCAAATTTATCGGTACCTTCAAATGTTTCGTCCTCGTCTGTTTCTTTGTCCTCGATTAAAATTTCTTGCGTTAATGTTAATTCTCTTTGGGCCCATATGCAAAATGTCGAATGTGACCTTTCCGACAGGTCGACGCACATTTTGGCAATTACCGAAACCTGGCTCACTCCAAATATCGACTCGTCCTGTGTATCAATAAAAAATTATAATTTCATACGTAATGATCGGGCTCTTTGTGGAGATGGGCAATCGCGTTATATTCAAGGTGGAGGCATAGCATGTTACCTTCACAAATCGCTTGTGTACTCGGTACTTGAGTGCTCAAATAATATCTCTATTAATGATCCGAAGTATCTTTTTCTAGACGTTAAGGTGCCCTCGCATAACATCCTAATTATTGTTATTTACCGTCGTCCAGTGGGCCACTTACTTTCCGAGTTTTTAGCTATATTTAACTCTTATAGCTCAGTATATACAAATATTATAATAACTGGCGATTTAAACTGCAATTTGTTAAATAACTCATTCAAGTCAAAGTATTTACAAAATTTGATTGCCTATTACTCGCTCTTTTCCGTACCTTTCGGCCCTACTCATTATTCGGGATTATCGTGCTCGCTGCTAGACGTCATGGTTGTTGATTTTAGTAATAAGATTATGGCATTTGGAAATCTTCATCACCTTTTGCTGCAGGACACAGTCTTATCTCCAACCAATATCAATTTAATAACCTTAACCTCATCCCGCAAAATGTTACCTACCGTAATTTGACGAATTGTGATTATCTTTCTCTTACATCAGACCTTACGGCGCAACTTCGTCTTGAATTTCCGAATCTAACGTCACTTCAATCTGGCAACCGTGCGTCTCGCTCCGATCCGGGTGATCCAGCTAATATCCTTAATGTATCGTATGAATGCGTAACTGAAAGTCTTGATACTCACGCGCCTCTTATTACGAAGTGAATTGTTCATCGTTCTATTCCTTGGCTTACCCCTGATTTGCAAGCAAGAATTAGAGAACGCGATAAATTGTTCACGCGAGCTAAACGATCTCGAAATTTGTTAATATTAGACCAATATAGGAAATTGCGTAGCGAACTTAAAAATGCGTTCAAAGTAGCAAAAAATCGATGTTTATCGAATTTGGTGCTTCAGCAAACTAATCCGAACAAACTTTGGACCTGTCTTAGAAACATCGGACTCGCTAATGAAGCATCCCAATCGGCCTTACACCACTTCTCACCTTCCGTATTAAATCTCTCACTTCGCCCAAATGTTATCTGCTTATTCGTCTTGTGACCCAGCCACCCTCAATAACATCTTACAAAGACCATTACTTCGCACTCACCCGTTGTTTTCATTTGCCGTCCTTAATAAATGCAATGTACTAAACAGTCTCAACTATATTTCATCTAAGTCACGTGGTCTAAGTCCCGATCACTTTTGTCTGGCGCATATTAAACCACTTTTCCCTGGCATCTCTCCATACCTCACGTACATCTTTAATTCCTCATTTTCCACAGACATCTTCCCATCCATTTGAAAATCATCTTATATTATTCCACTAAATAAAGTTTCTTATCCTCAAAGCCCATTCGATACTCGTCCAATCGCAAACCCTCACCACCTATCCAAGGTCATTGATTCATTAGTTACTCACCAAATCACTACCTTTTTGGAGAATAAACAGTTGTTACATCCCAAGCAATGTGGATTTCGAAGGTTCCATAGCACTCAAACAGCGTTGCTATTCCTTGTGGATGATATCCGACTAGGCATCGACAGAGGTTTTATAACTATCCCTAGTCTTGTTTGACTTTTCTAAAGCCTTCGACTGCCTCAGTCATTCTGTCATACTTACCTGCTTACGTGACTTGGGCTTTGAGGACTCCGCGCTCTGGTGGATGCACTCATTCTTGTCCGATCGATCTCAATCGATCATCGGACTGGATGCAGAGGCATCTCAGCAGGAGCATACTACATCAGGAGTACCTCAGGGTACTAGCCTTGGTTCCAACCTTTTTATTATCGTCATCAACACCTTATTTTCCAGGCTTAAGTGCTGTCGAGATACCACCATCATCTTTGCCGACGACACTCAATTTTATCTATCCACGCCTATAAGTCGCCTTAGTGAGACCGTAAGACGACTGAACAGTGGCATATCAGAACGGATTAAGTGGTCCCAAGATCTTGGGCTTACGCTCAACACGCGTAAAACTCAAGCCATCGTCATCAGCTCTACCCAGAATCTTGCTACCATCAAGACCTTGAAAATGCCACATATTATCGTTGGCAAGGACAGAATTTCTTATTCTAACGAAGTGAAGGGCTTAGCGGTCATAATGTCATCCGATCTGTCATGGAATCGACATGTAAACTCCATCTCATCTAAAGTGCATAAAATCCTTCATAGGGTCAAGTTTCGTGGATCATTCCTTCCTCCCCCCATCAAACTATCGCTCGTCAACTCATTAGTTATTCCTCATCTCGATTAAGCCACTCTAGTTATTGCAGATCTCTCAGGATACCTCAATATTAAACTCCAGCGCTTACAGAACTACGGCTTGAGGTATGTTTATCGTTTGCGGCGAGACGATAGGCTCGCTCCTTCCAGGCGAAAAGCAAACTGGTTGTCTGTTCCATCAAGACGACTTTACTTCCTTGGCAGCCTAACTCATCAAATAATCACCACCAATCAACCATCTTATCTTTAATCTAGATTCATCCCAATCGACAGTTCACTGCGCCGCTCATCTCGTATACAATCATCAGACTTCACTCTTCCGACCCCTCGTACAAAAATGTTTGCTAGTTCCTTCTGGATTACAGCCATTCAATATTGGAATTCCTTACCATGCTTCTTACAAAACCAGGCATCTTCTCCCTCTTTTCGTTCCCATCTCTATGCACCCTTATTCGCAGCCGAACGCTCATGATAATCTTCATTACAAATACTCATTGTCGAATTTGTTTGCTACATTTGTTACCAAGCTAGCGCACGGGTAAATTAGGCTATTCTATTATTTTATAGTTTGTAAGTACATAATTAGTTAATGTATAGCGTAAATTTATTAATGTTAATCGTGGAGAGACATATTTTATAAGTATAGTTTGTATCTGTTACATCCTGACCGATTGATTGTAACCGCAGGATGTTTTTATTGGTTTGTCCACGGCCCGTCGAGGCCAGGACAATAATAAACTGCTGTCCGTTAGTCAGTCTCTCCCTCCCCCTCTCTCTCTCTATCTATCTATCTATCTCTCTCCCGCACTCTTTGCCACTCCCACATATGGCGTGGTACCTCTAACTTATGGATATACGTCGTACCTTTCTCTCTAGATCGTAGTATCTCTTCCTCAAATCCTATGAATCGGAAATAAAATCAGAGTATAACAAAAACAGATAGTTTTCACGGTCACTAAATCCCGCTTGATATCATCCGAAGTTCCTCTAGAGATTAGGATAAACGGTCCTATACGTCTCCATTGTCGATAGTTTGCGAATTACGATACTCAGATGATGAAGAAGTTAAACGCAATATTAAATCGTATCAAGTACTCTGTATTTTGTTATATGTATTTTGTTAAATGTATTGACATAAGGAGACTGTCATTATATCAATAAATAATTTTCGTGGTAATAAATTAACCTTTAAAAACTTCTTATGTTTTAACATCATGGACTAAAATTTCATATTATTATAATTATTATTAATATTAAATCGTTTACAGAACTGATGTTTTCATACATTATCACTTAAAAAGACTGCTACCGTATATGAAGTAAAAGACCAAACAAAAATTCAACATGAAGACATGCATAGATTAATTCTATTTAAATGTGCGCATGTGATTCCGTAAAACATTAGTCATTATGAAAGGAAAAGTGAAAAATTCTCAATGACCTGTCTGTAAAGTTCTATCTTACTTCATGTTTCTTTTCAACCGTCCAAACACATCGGTACACAAACATACTTTCAATAATCATTGAATATTTTCTTATGTAAGGGAGTAAATATTCAAAGATTTTTTCGTAAATAATTATACAGTTTAATATATACGATCATTATACAATTTAACTAAAACAAGCCTAATTGCGATGTTTTGCACATATCTCTATCATTAATTTCAATTATATAATTTTTGCATAATACACGTACATATTTACAATATTTGCAGACTGTTTGTCAGACTTTTCATTAACACGTTTAGACTAAAATGTGCATAAAAATTGACTCTCGCCCGTCATTAAGTATAGATATCTAGTATAAGTATCGGAGCTTTGAAACACCTTTACAATGTGTTGTATATTTTCTTAAATCTGAATGCATTCACGTTACTGATGACTATAATGCTTCTTTAATTTCATCTTGACCAAAAGTGCGAACGAAACAAATTGAGATCAGTACCATTGCCAGTGTCTGAAATTTCTTACCCACACCTATCAAGGAGATTTCGTAAATTATAGGCAAAAGCATTCACAGTTATTAATATGATTCTTTATAAGTCATAAGTTTGCTGTCGACTATATTCATAATTAATATATTGTTTAATATAGATCGGTAATTATCTAATTCCTTATCTTACTTTTAAATCCTCACGATATTCAAAAGATATAATTTATAAAGCGTTGGAAAACAGATGGAGAGTTACAGAGTCCAAATAGGGCATTTAGAAAGTTATACTGGCCTTTGTGGGTTACAAAAGATGTATACTTTTGTCTTTCGTTACTGACGTTAACGTGTAACCGTTTTTTAAGTCCGGTGTACTAAATATTTTCGAGTCTTTGAGGGCATCAATTTGATCCTCTATCAAAGGAATGAGATATTTATCTTTTTCGATAACCTTATTTATTCGTCGGTAATCAATGAAACCCGATATGTACCATCTTTCTTTTTAGTTACAACGACGGGGCTTGCAAATTCAGAACAGCATCATTCAACAATTCCATTCTTTATGCATTCGTCAACTTCTTTTTCTACTATTTCACGCTCAGAAATAGGGAAACGCCTAGGCCTTACTGAAAATGGGTTTGTTTTCCTTCAAGTTTATATTTAAAGTATTATCAGTACTCTTAATTCTATCCGGCTTATAATTCAACAAACGATTCTTAGCTTGTTGGCAGATATAATTGTCATCAAGAGGATCAACGTCAACCTCAAATTTTTCGTTTAATATTATATTTGCAATGAATATATTTTGTTCGCGTTTATTAATTTTAATTCCGTTTTTATCGATTCTGATTTCACCTAAAGACAATAAGTTACGATCGATAATGCGTTTCATCGGCATAGACTCGACTGTTTCCACATCCCAATACGATAAACCTCGTTATCGATCAAAACTTCGGCTTGAAAACCACCATTCTTAATAATCTTAAACCAAACCAGTTCTTAAATTTTCCCACGTGAGAAGAGCCGACTCGCCTTGTATAAATAGTTTAGCCAACCCTTTTAATGATCTTTTAACAAAAACTACTTTTTGAAATTCGGCCATTCGAATAGTAAAGCACAGTCTTCAAAATCATTCAACCCACGTTCTACTGATAAATTATCACCGCCGACAAACTATCGAATAGAAATTTAATATCTTTAAATCCTAAGGAGAAATTGACGCTTTGGGGTCGTTGCGTATTTGTTGTGGGACGCGGTCGTGGTGGTTCGATATTAACTCTGTGCATTTCAAGATCGATTTCAGAATTTTCCGCATCATTGTCTATTTCCGAGTCATTGTCATCGTCATTATCGTTATCTGAATCATTTACGGAATTTTTTTCGACTAATGTCAAGTTAATGTCCATTAAAGCATGAATAATGTTTTTCGTAAGTTGTGTTTTACTCGAAGAATAATCTAAGCCTAAAATGTTACAAATGGAGGTTAAATCTCCTACTGAAAATACATTAGCGTATTCTAGTTTTTCGCTAAATTCGTCAGAATCGTCTGAAAATGTAAACCCGGAAAACTCACGCAATTTGCTACGATTTCTGCGATCTCCTTCTTCCTCAAAAATTAATTTATACAAAGAACCGAGTGCCCTACGAGGTACCACTTTCAATTGTTTTTCGATGTTCTTAATTTGGATTAATTTTTCCATTTTAAATTTTACACTCGAATTGAACTACGAATACACAGTCGTTACCGATTATATACGTATCGAATACGTGACGTTGGTTTTATTAGATGTTATAATGGCTTCTTTTTTTTTGCGGCCAAAATTTTTTTGCTTGCCGTCCACCGCCCGTGAAGCTGTCTTTGCAGTTTTCTCGTGAAAACTCCGCGCCAGGTGGACGACACTTTTGGCTCAGCCCGGATAGCTGGCAATCTCCCGGTAGGGCACGAACTCGCCCAGAGGAGGTCGGCTCCTGCCTCCTTCCGCGCCTGAAAACGGGGATCGCGAAATACCCTACGGCGGCACCGCACACCGCCCGCACAAGCTACGACAGGGGGTGTAGGCAGGAAACAATAATAGTAATAATATGCTTTTATTACAAAAAAGGATATTGGGCCTTCTTGCGCTCTAAATTTTATTATATTGATCATAAGTGTGGACCACGGCCGACTTACAATTAGTTGTTCACAAAGTTGACGTTTCACCAGCTCGCTCCCGACAAAATGGCGTCTCGTCCTCGGTTCGACGGGCGTCTCGTCCTCGGCTTGACGGCAGGTCTCGTCCTCGCTTGACGGCAGACTTCGTTCTCGAGTTTTCCGATTGTACGGCTCGTTGCCCTCTAATGGCCAGTTACTCACTCGAAGGATTACTCGCGACGTTTTTTTCCAGGTCCTTCCTACTCGAAGGTATATTCGCTACTACTACGTCCTTCCTACTTGAAGTTTTCGTCGATACTCTCGTCCTTTCCGCTCGAAGGTTTAATCGGAACTAAACTGCGGCGTTCTCGGCTGCCGCGCATCTCCGAGCGCCGTTGCCGGCGGCGCACGGGCATTTCCGGGGCCGTTCGTTCCTGTAACGAACCTACTATCGATCGATTCGAATTGATGTATTACTCCGCGCTCTCATACAACGGAGGTCTCCACTCCCCTTGGCGGGGGGGGGGGCGCCTCCCTCCTCTCCGACTCACTGTCGCTGATCTCCACATCTGGAACAAGAATGTAGACGGAATTAATTCTCGACTCGACCGGATCCGCGGGGTGCAACATACCCCTTTAGGTCTGTAACGTAGACTTTCGTCACTCGTCGCCCAGTTTCCCCGCCCAACTCGTACACGACGGGAGAAATTACGTTTACGACGCGGAACGGCCCCTCGTATCGCAGCGCGAGTTTCGCGGCAAATCTATCCGCGCCCGACGACAGGACGTGATTTCGCCGCAACACTAGATCCCCGACATGAAATCGAATGTCACGTCTGCCGCGGTTATATTGTCGACGCTGGCGCTCGCTCGCTCGGTCTTGAAACCGACGTACCAGATCCCGTAGGGCACTTAGACGTTTCAGACGTTCTTCCCATTTTTCATTCTGCATGCGTAGCACTGGCGCTTCCCCCACCAATCGACGCCTCAAACACTTGACCGGGGACGGTTGTCGGCCAAAATTAAGGAAAGCCGGTGACACTTTCGTGCTCTCCTGTACGGCCGTACTGATCGCACTCCGGAACTCGGGCAAATGCAAGTCCCAGTCTCGATGATCGGCACCTACAAATGTGCGGATCATAGTTTTGATCGTTCGGTTCACTCGCTCAACCGGGTTGGCCTGGGGATGGTACTGAGGCGTAGTAATCGATCGCACTCCGTACGCCGACAACATCTTGTCCATAACCTCGTTTCGGAATTCCTTTCCATTGTCCGTTAGGAGGCATGAAGGAGTCTCCCATCGGAATAGCACCAAGTCTTCGAATGCTCGAGCGATACTCCTGCCGTTGGCGGTCCTCAGCGCTTTCAACTCCACCCACCAGGTGAACATATCAGTGAACACGAGGATGTACCGGTTCTGTCCACGGCTAGGCGGAAACGGGCCCATGATGTCGGCGGACACAACGGTCCACGGCTTTTCAATGATCCGTTGACCCATCAATCCTGGTGGCCCTCCCTGCGCCATCTTCTGAACTTGACAGTCGCGACACACTCCGATAAATTGTTGCACATCATATCGGAGGCCAGGCCAGTAGTACTCTACTGCTAGGCGGAAATACGTCTTCTCGACGCCATAGTGTCCGGCATGCGCCTCCTCATGCGCATTGCTGAGGGCTTGTGCTCGCAATCCGACCGGCAGTATCAATTTCCAGCGGTTCTCCCCTCCTGTCACCGGGTCCAATAGTGGATCGGATCGGGCGCGATATAGCCGATCGTCCTCTAATCTCCACTCGGGAAACCGCTCAGGATGCTCTCGTACCAACTCTCTCCTCCTCTCGTACCAGTCGTCTTTGTCTGCAGCTACTCGCATGGCTCCGACGTCCTCTTCAATCCTCCGGGTTCCACCCGTGCAACTCTAAGGCCCAGTGGGCTAGACGTCCCGTTGGATCCCTTAGGCTGCGCAGCCACTGAAGGCTGCTGTGGTCGGTTATGACCTCAAATGCATATCCTTCCAGGTATGCCCGGAGCTTCTTCACTCCCCATACCACCGCCAAGCACTCTTTCTCCGTAGTCGAGTAATTCTTCTTGGCGGCGGTGAGGGTGCGACTCAAGTATACAATGGGGTGCTCCCCGTCATCCTGTTGTTGCGTAAGCACGGCTCTGAGGGCATAATCACTGGCGTTTGTTTGCAAGGTGAAGCTTGAAATCAGGCCTCCCTAGCACTGGGGCCTCCGTCAGTGCCGCTTTCAGACTCTCAAATGCCTGCTCTTGCTCCTCGCCCCACTCCCATGGCTGATTCTTCCTGGTCAGCTTGGTGAGTGGAAGTCTCTTCTCGGCGAGGTTTGGTATGAAGCGTGCAAACCACCCCACCATTCCGAGGAAGCATCGAACTTCCTTCAACGTTCGCGGGGGCGGGTACTCCAAAAAAGGGCGGATTTTCTCCGTATCGGGCCTCAATCCTTCAGATAAACCGCACTCTCGCAGCAGAATTCCGACTTATCTCGGTTTATTTGGAGACCGGCTCATACAATGGTCTCCAATACTCTTCGGACCCAGACCAGATGTTCGTCGAAAGACTCGTTGACAATGATTATGTCGTCTAGGTAGACGAATACCCTCGGTTCGTACTCCGGTCCGAATAGTGAATCCATCAGCCGCTGGAAGGTGGCGGGAGCGTTCGTAAGGCCGTATGGCATCCTCTTAAATTGATACAGCCCTCTACCGTCTACAGAAATGCCGTAATCTCTCGGCTTCTCGCTTCTAGCGGCACTTGGAAGTAGGCCTGGCTGAGGTCCTCTTACTGATAAACCTCGCTCGGCGAACCTTATCCAGGATGCTGTCTATGTTCGGCGGCGGATACGCGTCCTTCCTCGTCACGGCGTTCACGTCGCGATAATCGACGCAGAACCGGTAGGTCCCATTCGGCTTCCTTACCATGACTGGCGAACTTGACCACGCGCTGGTGGATGGCTCAATGATGTCGTTCCTTATCATTGAGTCGACCTCGGCTTGGGCGGCCTCCAAGACGGCCGGCGACACACGACGAAAACGATGTTTCACCGGTCGCGCGTCTCCTACGTCTATGATGTTCTCTACCAGCGTGGTCGTCCCTAGCGTAGCTGGGGGTGGGGGTAGCAGTTCGTCTAATAATCTGGTCAGCTGTCCCTCCTGATTGGACGTGACCTCTACCGACCCCGCACACTTCGCGTGGATAGTTGCTTCTTCCGCAACAGCGAAGCGTTTCCATTGGCCGTTGCCACTCCTCCACTGCCCTTCTTGACAGTCAACGGTGATTCCCACCGATCTGAGGAAGTCAATTCCCAGAATGGCCTTGTATTCTACCACTATGGCGACGCGGAAGGAAACCTGCTCGATCCGATTTCCCAGGTCGACCATCAGCGACCCATTGAGCTCTCGCAAGTCGGGCACGTAGGACCTCCTCATGTCCGACTGTACTCAGGCCTACTGCTCTGAGCCGTGCAATGACCTCTCTGCGGGTCAACCCGACCGGATCCTCCGCGCCTTGCGAGACCTCACTCAGAGTTTTCTTTGAGGCGACGCGCCGGTACTGGGGATCCGACCCCTGCACCGTAAACTTCTTTCTGCCGCTGTTCTGCCATATTTTGTTTATTAATCGGGGTTCCTTCCCCTAGCTAGTTCTTTGTTCCGCGTCGGATATTTTATATCTCCGATACCTATTACCAGCATTCCCCGATCCGCCACCTGGGGACGCGCCCGTTAGAAGAAACCAGCAAGACTCCGGCGTGTGTGTGTGTGTGTGTGTGTGTGTGTGTGTGTGTGTGTGTGTGTGTGTGTGTGTGTGTACTATTTTCGATTAGGCTATTCATAATTTATGCTCAAACAGGTATCCCTTTACTGTTTAGCAATATCCTAAACGTGTGTAGAAAATGAATACCATGTCACAATCTGAGAAATCGGAGGATAAAGAAAAATTTCTAGTTGATGTATTTATTTACATTTTCTGTCGACATTCTCTAAGCCTCATTCTCTTCTTCGTTAATATCTCTCTTTCCGAATCCGTGAGAGGAGCTAAAATGCTGATTACACATATGCTGATTTTTATATCTTGAAAACCAGCCTTTTTTCCCAGAACTTTGAGACATTTGATCAGGACTATGCCAACTACATTATAATCAATTTGTAACCAAATAAACTGAATGGTTATGGGGGTCGCTAATTACGAATCTTGGGAAATTTTTTGCATTTCAGTCGGCCATCTTGGATCCTCCATTTTGAATTTTCAAAATCCGTCTTCGAATTCGTAATTAGCGACCCCGAAACCCCCCGAAAACCCAGTTTCATCAAGTTTGGGTAATTTTTTGCGTTTCGGTCGGCCACCTTGGATCCGCCATTTTGAATTTTCAAAATCTGACTTAAGATTCATAATCAGCGAACTCGAAAACCCCCGAGAACTCAGTTCCATCAAGGTTGGGTAATTTGGTCGGCCAGTTTGGGCGTTTCGGTCAGCCTTTTTGTATCGAGCATTTAGAATTTTCAAAATCTGACTTCAGATTCATAATCAGCGACCCCAAAAACTCCCGAGTAACAATTTTCAGCCGTTTTCTATGTAAAGAAAAGCAAAGAGTTACTTTCATATATTAAAAATAAAATTATTTTTCTCTATATCAAAGGAAGACAGTGTCGCCATTTTGAATCATCAAAAAACCCACGCGGTAAATGAAAGTAGAGACGATTAGCTAAATTTTCCACCTTGAAGAAAATTTTTTGATTCATATGAATTCTGGTCGCAGAGATGGCCCGGTTGACAGAGAATGCCCCATATATATATATATATATATAAAACATTAGAAGATGGAACAGTGCTTTATATGGGTTCTAGTACAGGTTGGGTTAGGATAGTTTTACGGGGGGCCTAGGAACGGAGGGCATATTTCTCATACATACATAAAGTAGCAATAGCAAATAACAGTGCTTACTGGGGTCAATGAACAAGTAAGACGTAAAACCTGAACGTAGGGGTGTTTTATCTTTGTTTAACTCATGGCAGTAATAACGGAGGGAAATAATTTAAGTTAACATTTTCAAGTTCACTTATTCATTGTCCTATGGCCATATGCATCGTTGGAGATACAGTATGTATCATATCCTTCGGCTGACTGCAACTTTCGCAGCAAATAGCAAGCGGCATTACATTAAAAGCGGCCAATCAGGAGGTGGGTAGATTTAACATTGGTTTGCCTATCCGCACTTCTACCTGACTCACTATGTAGAACGAAAACGGTGACGAACGAAAATAACGACTTCGGAACATTTCTCATAGAGTATGGTCTATATATGTCCGGGAATCGAAATAAAAAAAATGAAAATGTGCTTTTTACCCTTGATTTGAATACTATTTAAGCACAATGAAGCCTCTGCTGCTCGAGCCCCATTACGACTAATATCTTAAACTTCTCTCAGTGTACTATAAACAATATCTGAACCCGCATTTTTAAAGGGCAATTAATATATTACAAAGAACAATATTTGTCATATCAAATTGAAAACGACCTTAGTAGCTCATTAAAAAAAAAGTTGATTAATTTTTGCATACGCACATTGGCTTGCTTACCCCCACGTACCCGTACACGTATGCACGTATATCTATACAAAGTTTATTAATCCGTTCAATCAATTGCTTTAGGAAATTTCCAAAGAATGGACAGTCTGTTGAATGAACTATATCCATCCGAATAGATATCGAATAGGTCTGACCATATCTTGCCTCGTTCTGTGATCTTTCAATTTCATAGGAATATCACTCTTTTAATCTGCAGTAAATAATGCTTTATTGTTTGTGTTACAGAAAGAAACATTGATAATTTAAAAATGCTTGTAAATTTATACATTGGTATCGGGTGCACACCGAATGGGGTACTTTTGTATAAATCGGCCGGAACCGTGCGGAATGGCAAAATTTAAAATTTCCGCGAATCAATCTTGAATTTCAAAGATCTCTCCATCCAACCCGCGCAAAATATTATTTGTTCTAAATAAATAACGAAGGTTTGTGATCCTTGATATCGGATCTCGATATATTTGGTTGCCTGTGGTCTCTAGGCAGACGCATTTTCGACATGGCAGAAGCCGGACCGTAGAAACAGTTCGTACTTTTCTGTACGAGAAGCGCGTGTCTGCCAGCAGAGAAATCCATTTCTTCCAGTCGTCTTAGTTCCTGGTGGCTGTTCGCACATTCGAGGAAATATCATTGCTAATCGAGGAGAGCAGTAATCGCTCAAGAAGCGAAGGTGGTCGCCCATCTACAGGTGCTTGGACCGTAGGCGACGTTCTGTACGGGATTAGAAGTGGATGGAGAGGAATTATGGTATTTTGACGATTTTGGTCTCTGGTTCAAAATTGGGTTTTGCTTCCGTTTGAATAAAAAGCGATTTCCATTCTGGGCTGGCCGTGCGCCGTTTTCGTAATATTTGAATTTAAGTTTGCACCTGCGTTTTCTTTTTTAGTAAAAATAAAGATTCAATTTTCGAAATAAGAAAACAGCAGAGTTTTCATTTTGCGTCTTCGTCCGAGGTCTTTGCACTTTGAGTCCAATATTATTGTCAGAATACTCTCAATGTAAAGCAGAAACGTACATTGTTCCCTGTATGACTGTATGTCATCGAATGTATGATAGTTCAGGATCCTAAGTCTGTTCCATAATAAAGTAGCTCTTATTTTCCCACTTTATGTATATTATATGCTATCATTCAACGTTGTCGAGCTCTGATGAATATGAACAAATAGGAAATGTATGTTATCATTGATGAAAGTAGACTTAATTTTTACGAGTCGGACAACGTGCGAAATTATATTAATTGCGTTTAAGATTCAAATTAAACGGAATGAGTCGCATGATCCCTAAACTCCCTGCGAGAAGTAATATATGTATTTATAAATAAATTTCAATCATTATTCCTTTTTAACATATATAAATAGATATTAAATTCATATTCAGTGATTTTCATAAATCGCTTTGTATTAGTCATCTATTTTACGATTTGCAAATCATCCGGTATACTTCAATAACTAAAATTGAAATATAAAACGGCTCGATAATAATAATACAGGGGCTCGTTTCCTTTACTCAAATTTCGCAACATTCCATGTTAATGTAGATTATGTTATTAATTTTTATACAATTAATTTACTATGCATTAATAATAATGGTTAATTAATTACTAATGTTTAAGATGATACTTAAATTCATTTATATTTACACCAAATCTTCAGTAGGTCGTAGAATAACAAATTCAGTATGCTATATTTGACACTATATTGTATTCATGATGTTTATTTTAGAAATAAGAAAATATGCATTATATTAAGTTAAAATACTTTTTACACTTAGTTTTACATTTAGTTTTGATTAAAAATTTAAGGGTGATGACAATGTGGAGTACTTTTTGGGTCTGTCAACACGCGGCATCATACTTCTAAGAAACAAGATAAAAGTAGGGTGCTACTGTTGGCCACGTATCAATAAAATCTATCATAAAGTACGTTAATATAATATCTTCTATAATATTTTAAGAAATGCGCTCACTACACTATTACTGGTTATAAAATAATTAAGTTTATAAATGTACTTAAGCATAATCGGTATTAATAAAGCAATAATAAATTCACAGGTGTGACTTATAATCAAACATGAAATTGTGAACACCGCATCAAACGAAATCGACTTATAATATGATTTAGAGTTTCTTTTACTGTCGCGTTATGCACAAAGTTTTATGTGGTGACTTTTGGTGACCGTCACTTGCTTTTCTCGTTGGTAGCGATCTTGGATGTCAGCAACGAGCCCGCGTGGACGAGAGGGAGTCGATTCGAGTCATTTCCGTTCTTTATCGTTCCCCACCTCGCGTGTCTCCCCCATCGTTCGCTGCACTGTGCCGCAGCTTTGACTCTCGTTTAAACCTCGGTGAAACGAACTTCGCGCGGTATTAAAACGAGCATTCTTCGGGTTTTCTCTAATAAAAACAGGTGTGGATAAATAAATGGTGAAATTGTGAAAAGGTCACGCATTTCTATTTACTTTTGCCTTGACCCTGAACTATGTTTTCGGTTCACCAGCCCTTTTCCATTAGCATGACAAGTATTTAGCATTCTTAGGATATTTGAAAATTTTGATGAAAACGGAAATATAGCTAAAAATTTCGAGGTTAGAACAACGCTCTATTTGTTGAGAAAAATAGCATTATACTACCTGCAGTAGACCAGTAAAGCGCGATGCGTCGTGCGATTATTTTTAAGGTTGTATCCGAACACTGAAAATAGTTGTATGGGCGGCGTATTAATTATCTAAAACAAGTAAAGTTAAGGGTTGTTATTTAAAATAATTATGTTTTCTAGACAATTCTGGAAGAAAAAAATATTTTAAAAAATGTATATTTTTTATTTGTATGTATCCTCTGTAAGTCAACTTTAAATTAGTTGAATGAATAAGTTCCAAAAATAGAAGTATTAACAAATTGTTCCCATTTCTGTCCATTTTTAAATCGGATTTCTTTTTAAAAACCAAAACATTATTAATCTTTTTCTAGACATACAAAAATCCCGTGTTCCTCTATTTACGACTGATGTTCTCTTTCGTTGAGGTACAGCGGGCGACCATAGAGTTTGCAGAAAAAAGAAGTTGCTCTCAATTTTAAAATCAGTTGTCGAGACAACTTAAAAACCAGTTTTCGAGAGGACAGCACAGAGGATCATAATGGTGTTCATGTTTTCACACAAAAGTTTCGAGCGTTAGAATTGCGCAATTGGGAAATTATGCGATTTCACCGATTTAGGTTATACTTCGGCATAAATTGGCGGGGATAAGATTGTGTTAAATTACAATGTTCCCTTGAAAAGAATTTTATGTGCTTATTGGCTAAAATGACCAGATTTAACATTACATATGCGTACGTTTATTATGCTTTATTAATCATAGTCTCTACATAATCTTGGAATTCCGCGATCATGTAAATTAAAGTGCCAGATTAGTAGAGATAGGGACTCCAAAAGGCACCCTGTGCCGCATTTCTAAACAGAAGAAACATTGATATGCCCTATACATATTTATATATATTTATTATGGTGGCGCACAAAATCTGAAATTTCGAAATGGGAAAACGTCTAGTCATGAATCGAAAGCACAAAAAATAACAAAAATTTTGGTACCTGCTGCAGGCGATCGGATAATATTTAGAAGTCGCGCAGATGGCATAAAGTTTTCCCCTTTAACCCTTTGAAGCATACATTTACCTTTCCATGGCAAATAGCTGACATTTGTTACTCGTGGGTTTTTGAGGTCGCTGATCACGAATACGGATTCAAGATGGCGGATCCAAAAGGGCGGATCGAAATCTGAAAACTTAATTGATCGAACTGAAACTGGGTACCCAGGGGGTTTTTAGGGTCGCTAATTACGATTCTGGCAACAGATTTGCAAAACATAAAATATCGGCTCCAAGATGGCGGATCGAAATGTAAAACCTTACTTTATTGAAATTAAACTTGGTCCCCAGGGGTTTTTGAGGTAGCTGAGTACGATTCTTGCCTCAGATTTGCAAAATTCTAAATGTCGGAACCAAGATGACCGATCGAAATGTAAAAAATTACGTATCCTACTGTAACCAAGTACTCGGGTGACTTTGGAGTCGCTGATTACGATTGCGACATCAAATTTGGAAAATTGAAAATGGCGGATTCAAGATGGTGGATCAAAGCGTAAAAGCTTACTTGATGGAACTAAAACTGGGCACTTGGCGGTTTTTGAGGTCGCTGATTACGATTCTGGCCTCAGTGATGACAATGATGATGATAATATGATAACGATGATGATGGCAACAATGGTGTTGATGATGATGATGGCAATGTCGATAATGATGGTGGTGACGATGATGATGATGATGATGACGATGACGATAGCTATGACGATGTGGATGTCAATGACGTTGATATTGGCGATGAAGTTGATGATGCTGATGGTGGTGATGCTGATGACACTGACGAAGATTATAATGATGATAATGATGATGATAATAATGTCAATGACGGCGACGATGACAGGGGTAATGACGACGACGGCAATGATCAGAATGATGATGGTGATAACGGAAATGGGGATGATAATGACGATGTTGATAGTGACAATGATTACGGTGGTGATGATAGTGACGATGATGATAGTCATGATAATGGTGACGACGATTATGGTGATGGTGATAATGTTGATGGTGATGATAGTGATGATGCTGATGGTGGTGGTGGTGATCACGATAATGACAATGATGGCGTTGGTGGAGATTATGATAATTAGGATGATGATGACGATGGTGTTAGTGATGATGATGATAGTAATGATGGTGACAATGGGTAATAACCATGATTTATTTTATCAGTGGAGACTTTCGAAATTCTCTATGTATAAAAATATCGTATGTTACAGTGTTACACGTGCAAAAGTGTGTAAGGGCCCTAGATCATGAATAGAGGCGGTCAAATATTGAGAACGGTTTTGAACGGTCACACCATTTTTTTTAACTAAAATATTCTTTAACTTATTGTCCAACGAATTAGTGATTTTTGATCAATTCTGTCGCTGGGAAGCGTTAGAAAATAAATGGAGAAGTTATGAATAGGGAGTTCGAAGTACAAGTTATATGAGAAGTTGTCTAACCTGATGTTTAATTCATAATGATCGGCTTCGTGGCTCAGGCGGTTAACGCACTAGACTACGAAGTCGTAGGTCGTGAGTTCGATCCCCGTCCGGTTTTTTCGATTTCGTTTTCAAGCAGCAGCTCGCTGTTGGTAAGACGAGCCACGTTGTTTGTTTACGTTTCGAAAATATTGTTTATGTGGCGGAAATCGACTCATGACCGCTGCTGTACTTGGTGTAGGTTTCTGCAGTTCCTACATTTCATACACAAATGTGAAGTATGGCGCCATCTTCTTAAGTCGATCTGCAGCTCTCGCAAACATTACAATTCAATATCTATGAAAAAACTGTGTAAAAAGGGCGATTCCGCCCGTTAAAATAATATATAAATAAATAAATAATATCTCCCTTTATCCAATGTGTGATTTATTTATGGCCATTACAATTCGTCACTTGTCAATCAAGACAATACACGCCCAACGTTTCGACCCATTATTTAGGTCCTCCTCAGGGGCAACTATTATAAAAATATGAAAATATAAAAAATATAAAAAATAATATAAAAAATAACATAAAAACATAAATCAACTTAAAACTACACATTGATCAACGTACTTGATTGAGCACTGCTATATGACAGACTAAATTTAAATTCAACGAAGGAAAACAATAATACGTCAAGAATCTATACATGTGTGTGTGTGCATATCTAGGCTGTATACAACTCAGTGTGGAAATAAATACCTATTGTAGAAGCGATGTTAATCATTATTTAATATTAAACTATTATAAAAAGAACATAATTTTTCAGTATCCGTGCGAAAATTTATACTGTTTTCATTTTGTTTGATATATATCATTTCTTTAATATTCCTTTTTTTCCAATTACTCTCAATGTCCAAAATTTTAAACTCCGCGAATTTAAAATTATGACCTGTTGTTAACATGTGTGACGTGAGCGCAGTATGTCCAATATGTTTCTTCCAATTATTTTTGTGTTCATATATACGAGATTTCATGTATCTTTTCGTCTGTCCTATGTATACTGATTGACACTCACTACAATCAATCTCATAGATCACATTTGATCTAGTCAATTTATCAATCTTATCGATCTTTGTTTTAAAAATTAATTCTAAGGTGTTAAAACCTTTATTGACAATTGAGATATTAAATATTTTGTATATACTCTTAATCATGTTGTTAAATTTTTTAATATGAGGGATAACTATGGTCTTAGAAAAATCATTTGAATTACTAATTACATCCTTATTCTGGGTGTTAGTAGCATTTAATTGTTTAATTCTATTGTTAATTATGTCTGTAATAAACCGTATTTCATAACCATTTTGTACTAAAAAATTTTTAACAAAGTTTAAGTTTCTACCGTGAAATTTTTGATCAGCTAATAATATTGCCTTGTCGACCAACATAGTTACTATTACTCGTTTAGCATGCGTCGGATGATTCGAATTGAAATTCAAGTATCTTTCGGAACAAGTTGGTTTTCTATACCAGTCCGTAATGATCTTGTTACCTTCTCTTATGATGTTTATATCAAGAAAAGGTAGACTCTTGTCTATTTCAAGTTCGAAAGTGAACTGTAGTTCCGGATGATATGTATTAAAGTAATCAACAAAATTTTTAATATAATAAATTTCAAAAATATCATCAACATACCGCTTGTAAAATATTTGATTAATTTGTATTGTATTTAAAATGTTCATTTCGCAATCAATCATAACAATGTCCGCCAATGTTGGAGATAAAGGCGAACCCATTGGAGTACCTCTATTCTGTTTTTATATGGTATTGTTAAAAGTAAACGTAGTTGAATCCACTGATCATCATCATCATCACCATTATCATTGTGTCCATCATCGTCTTCAACGCCATCGTCATTCTCATCATCACTATTGTCTTCATCATTATCATCAACATCATTGACATCATTATCGTCATCAACATCACGGCCGTCGTCATCATTATTGCAGTAACAGATATTAAGCAAAATCGAAAATAATGTGCTATGCTTAAATATTTACCAAAAGTTTGATCGAAGGTCAACGCATTTCTAAAGAATGTTCTGTAATAGCGTTATTACTTTGACAAAAAAATTAATAGTTGTAGATCAAGTAAGTTTTAACATTTCGATCCACTATCAAGGAGCCGATATTTTGAATTTTGTAAATCTGAAGGCAGAATCGTAATCAACGTTCTCAAAAACCCGCGGGTGCACACTTTCAGTTCGGTCGCGTAAGCTTTTACATTTCGATCCGTCATCTTGGGTCCGCCATTTTGCATTTTGCAAATCTCATACCAGAATCGTAATCAGCGACCGCAAAAAACCCCGAGTACCCAGTTTCAGTTGGAACAAGTAAGTTTTTACATTTCTATCCGCAATCTTCCATCCGCCCATTTTACATTTTGCAAAACTGAGGCCGCAATCGTAATCAGCAACTCCGAAATCCCCCGAGTACCCAGTTTCAGTTATATCAAGTAACTATGTACATTTCGGTCCGCCATATTGCATCCGACATTTTGTATTTTACAAATCTAAGGCCGGATACGTGATCATCGACCTCAAAAACACACGAGAAACAAATGTCAGATATTTTCCGTGGAGAGATAAATGTATGCTTCAAAGGGTTAAATGGGAAAATTTTTTGCCCTCTGCGCGACCTCTAAATATCATCCGATCGCCTATAGCCAGGTACCAAAATTGTTGTTATTTTTTGTGCTTTTGATTCGTGGCTAGCCGTTTTCGATTCATGACTAGTCGTTTCCACATTTCGAAATTTCAGATTTCGTGAGCCACCCTAATATTTATACGTATTATTCTTATATAATAAATATTTAACGTAGCTGCTTTGATGACAAAATTTGTGATTCGTTAGCTATATCGATGACAAGTGGCTACTTTGATGACCGTCATCGAAAAAAAATAGGTCTAGTAGTCATTTGGGTGACTGTAACATTTGCGGTTTAGGTAGGTTCTGTAAGTGTTAGGTTAGGATAATATAAAAGGGTTGTGGGGGGGGGGCATGTGCATGGAAGTGGATAGCGGACATATATATATATGGTTTTATGATATTTATATATATATATGGTAATCTCTTCGCCACTGCTTTGAGAAGCAAAAGAGAGAGAGGTCGAGAAAGGACAAGTATATATGTCTATTTCGATCGAGTCGGTACTTACAAATTCATATAATATATCAGAAGTCCCGGTAACCAATAGATAATTTTGTGTTTAGCTTGACCATCCCGCTTAACACCGATGGATATATATTTTTATCGGGACTTTTAGGAAACAATAAAAACAATTTACCGCTTTATAGGTTGATATATCGAAAAAACTCAAGAGACAAAAAATGTCTATTATCGGGTACAAATTTGCTTAACACCGAAGGATATATATTTTTATTGGGACAGTCCCGCCTACTAAATCTGAAGTATCACAGCTTCCAGAAGTTTGTCATCATCTCGTTAATTAAACGCTTTTCTCTTACATATATTTAAACTCCTTTCAAATTTAACGTTCTATTCTATTTTTTCTAGGCACTGAACGCCAATACGTACACATCCCAATCTACTGTGATTTTTATAAATACGGCCAATTTCCACCGTTTAATATTGTATGAAAATTTATTTGGCGCCCAGAGTTTACCATTTGGGGGCCTCCTCCCACGAGGTTGGGACCATATTGGAATAATGCACCACACCGGCGGCTGTGCCATTTATAAAAATGACAACAGGTCCGGCTACCACGTTATTAATAACAAGCTGCCTGCCTTGATTATTTCTGTTGGTTCAGAGCCATCTTTCTAGAAAATCCACGGCCCGCTAGAGACCAACCATGATTGCGGTTACTGCCGGACGGACACCATCTGCCGTGTAGAACCCGCGGACAGGGGTTTGACACCGCACCCTAGCTCCCCAGTACGGTGGGTGTCTCGGGTCGTTTAACGATCAAGCAATCGACGGTACAGACCAACCGAACGATCGGGTCCGTGAGGTCATCAATTCTCAAAACTTGCTAAGAGAAGCGGATCTTTCAAAAGCATTGCTCCTCTTCGAGTTCGGGCGGTTCGACCCCTCCCTCTTCCTTACGGACTGAGTTACCCGATCCGCTCTCTTCCACAAGTCCCCTGCGGGGCCACCGTTTAATATATATGTACCCTGTCCACTTCCATGGCGTTGGACCAAGTGGCTATTTCCATATGATTGGGCAGGGGTCCGCAGGGGGAAAAGGACCGCCGAGCGGGGAACAGCGACGTGTGCCCGGGGAGGCTTTATCCCTCTCAGACCCCCTCCCCACTTCCGTCAGTCCACGTGTGCGTGCTTGTGTGCCCTGCTCTCGGCGTAACCCAGGATCAACGACGTGGACGTAGCAGGAAGCTGATCCCTTCGGGGTATTGGTTTAACGTGAGTAATCCCCTAGCATCTCACGCGTATGTGTGTGTGCGTGCGTGAGTGTATGTGAGCTTGGGTGTGCGTGCGCGTGGGCGCGTATGGAACTTCTAATTAAGTTTGCAAAAGAAAGTTTCTCGCGGCGCGCCTTCCGAATAGGCAATCTTCGTTACTCACGCGCCCCTGCGGCGAGCGAATTCCTACCTTCCGTGAATCCGCCGGCGCGCAGCCGCGATTGCCCGCGCATCCGTTACCCCTCCGGCCAATAGATACATAAGCACGGGCGCTCGCCCGAATTCTCAGAATTTCTTCCGCCCGTTATCCCACGGGCTTCCTCTTCCCCGAGACTCGGTGACGCGCGGAGTCTTCTCCTTCCTGGAAGAGTCGGGTTTATAGCCCGACCTCCCTGTTCCGATACCTGGGTGGAGATTCGGTGACGCGCGGAGTCTTCTCCTTCCTGGAAGAGTCCGGTTTATAGCCCGACCTCCCTGTTCCGATACCTGGGTGTAGTGCCGTGACGCGTGGCACTTCATCCTCTTACTCTGGAGCTCGGTGACGCACTGTGTTTTGGATTTGTTCCGACCTCCCCGTTCCGATACCTGGGTGGAGTGCTGTGACGCGCGGCACTTCGTCTTCCTACCATGGGGCACTGTGACGCGCGGTGCCTTGGGTTTTACTTCCCGTTCCATCCTGGTTTCGCCGGGCCGGCTTTTACCTTCCGTCCGTTTACGGTCCCGTTTTTGCTTTCGGGTGTAATCGACACCACCGGGGAGTTATAACTTACCGCCGTCTTAAGTTTCTTTACACATACCACACTCCACGGCTGAACGGCAAGCCGCACTTCACTATACTTGGACAATTGTAAAAGTAAGTAAGGACTTTATAATATATCTGTACTTTTACCAGCTAAACCACTTGTTTCATTTCTTTAAAACTTCCTTCTCTGGTTGGACCGTTTAGAGTTAAATTACAACTGCTCGTTTTCGACCCTGGCGTACCGGCTAAGTCGTGGCACGAGCAGTCGGGGGAAAACTCCCGTTACGTGGCGCCCGAACAGGGATTTTAGTCAAATCTATTTCGCGGAAATTATCTTGAAAAAAAAGTTCAAAACTAGCCAACCGAGATGGAGAGAAATTTAACGTGGGTTAATAAGCTTTCAAAAGAAAGGATACAATTTCTCTTAGAAAAACTTCTCGTTAATCCGGAAGGTTCGTTAAACGAAGTGCGTAGTCGTCTTCGACATATTATCCGTAAAGATCCGGCCGCCGTACAAATGGCGTGTAAGGAAGTGTCCCACCAATGGGATGAAGAAGATGCAGAAAATGCAGAAGAATTAGAAGAAGGAATCGACGACGCTTTTATGTCAGGCGCAATCGCTCTTGAGACGGCAAACACTGCAGCTGGCCCAACGACCACTGTCATTACTACCAGCGACCCATTCACTTGGCCGACTTGGACACGCACCTTGCCGAACTTGACATCTGCAAACGTTGCTTCTGGTTCCTACTCTCCTCGAATGTCAACAACAGATGCAACCAAACCTGGTTATGCAGACTCCGTCAACAGCGGCAATCGATTTAATCCGACGCTGGGGATGCTACTTCTTAGGCAAGGACCCCACATCCTTTATCGAAAGGGTAGACGTGCTGAAGGAAGCCTACCAACTCACCGGACCGCAACTTTTGGCAGGCCTTCCCGAATTACTCCTTGGAGAACCATTATTATGGTACCGAAATAATCGAGCCCGATGGCAGACCTAGGACGACTTTTCTACCGCTCTCATTTCTAGCTACGAAGATTCTCAAATCCGGGGACATTGGGAAGATGCTGCTCGAGACCGAAAGCAACATGCAGGAGAAGCATTCCGATCATATTGCAACGAGCTGCAAACATTAATGAGGCGTGCGGGGACGTTCACACTTGACGCTCAAACGAGGCTCATTTACAAGAATATGAACGCTTTCTACAAACTACGGAATACGGAGTACAGAATCCTCAAATCCCCACTATAGAGGAACTGCACCGTCTGGCAACGGAATATGAGGAAATCAAAAACTCCGAAACACGTTGACCCGTCAAAGTTCATGCACTTATGGACAATTCCAACAGCAGACCTGCACCAACGAATAAGCAAGTAAGGCCTTCACCGCCTACACCAGTTCTTCCCGATAACTGGGACCCAAGCACAAGGTGTTGGAACTATGGACAACGCGGCCGTCGAAAACAATCGTGCCGGTATCCCCGAAAGATACATTGCTCTCAATGTGGTAAACAAGGATTATTATCCCGCGACCGTTGCCGGAAAATGTTTGGCAATAATAAATTATGTGCCTCTCGCCTAATGGGTGAAGAACGCCCAACACTCAATGTCGCCATATTAGGCGCTCGTTACCAGGCGTTGATCGAGACAGGCGCAGCCATATCATACTTGAGCCCACGTATGGCTGACGAGTGCCGACGGAAAGGTTTAATTCCTGAAACTATCCACTCCATTGCCAAGCTAGCCGATGGAAGCACTGTTACGATTTCGGAAAAGATAAACTTACCGCTTCTCCTAAGACGTCGCACTGTTACTCACTGCTGTGCCGTACTACCCGGTCTGCAATGCGACCTGCTGTTTGGAATCGATCTGCTCACAGTCTTGAACATTCAGTTAAAGTTACCGCAAGATATACTGGACGACCCCGGGTCTACAAAAGGGACACCGCCCTTATGCTTTATCCAAGCTGTCTCGACCCCGCAAGACGATTTTCATACGTTCCTCACTAAGGAACTGGAGAAATTTTCAAAAACCATCGGACTCACTAAGCTTACCGAACATGTAATTCGACTGAAACCCAATGCCGAACCTGTAAAACAGCGATGTCTGCCAAGGAATCCCGCAATGCAGAATATTATCGACCAGGAGGTTCGCAAGATGGAGGAAAGTGGCATTATCGAACCTTCCACGAGTCCTTGGAGCTCACCGGTCGTTCTAGCTAAAAAGAAATCTGGTGAACATAGATTCTGCATCGAGTTCCGACGGCTGAATGAACTAACGGAGAAGGATGCCTACCCCCTACCCTTCATTCAAGCAAGTCTGGCTAGACTGACTGGTGCCAAATTTCTGACTACATTGGATCTCCGTAATGGCTATTGGGAAGTACCCCTAGTTCCACAAAGCCGTGCATTAACCGCATTTACCGTTCCTGGGTGAGGGCTTATGCAATTTCGAGTCATGCCGTTCGGACTGCATTCCGCCCCCGCCACGTTTCAACGTATGCTCGATCGACTGTTGAGCCCCGACATCGAGTGTTTCGCAATGTGTTACCTGGATGATATCATCGTCTTCAGCCGCACAATCCAAGAACACAAAGATCATCTACGGGAAGTCTTTCAACGCCTCCGTTCCGCAAGACTAATAATCAATCCAGAAAAATGACATTTCGGACAGAATTCACTAAAATACTTGGGACACGTTGTCGGAGATGGAGGGGTTCGCACCGATCCGGATAAGGTCACCGCCGTCACTAACATGCCACCACCGAAAAACGTCAAAGGAATTCGACAGTTCATAGGATTAGTGTCGTGGTATCGACGCTTCATCCCTAACTTTTCCTCAATCGCCAAGCCACTAACACGACTGTTGAGCAAGAATGCCCCTTGGCAATGAGGACCGGAAGAGCAGACAGCATTTTCAACTCTTAAAGAATGCTTAACCCAAGCACCAGTTCTTGCTAGCCCAGATTTTCCAAGAGAATTCACTCTTCAGACCGACGCTTCTAACTACAGGCTCGGGTGCGTCTTGACACAAAAGTTCGAGGAGGGCGAACGCGTGATTGCGTACGCATCAAGGAAGCTACAAGGAGCTGAGACCCGATACAGCGCCACAGAAAAAGAATGCCTCGCAGTTATTTGGGGAATCCGACAAATGAGGCCGTATTTAGAAGGTTACGACTTCCATGTACTCACTGATCACCAGACCCTCCTATGGCTGGATAATCTGAAGAACCCATCCGGCCGACTTGCTCGCTGGGCGCTAGAACTACAGCAATATACATTTAGTATAAACTACCGAGATGGTGCATCTAACCTCGTGGCAGACGCACTCTCCCGCAACCCGGTGGGATACATCCACACCGTTTCGCGGGGACCAGAATGGTTTCAACAGAAACTGCACGACGTAAGAAAACCCCCGGCTACTGAATTGAGGGAAAACTCCTCTACCGGCATATGCCCGACTCTCTTTCATATGAACAAAGTAATCAGTGGAAGCTATGTATCGCCCATAGCCGAAGAGAGCAAATTTTACAAGAGTGTCACGATGCCCCTACCGCCGGACACCTCGGATATACCAAGACTTTGGCACGCGCATACCAAAAATAAAACTGGCCTGGCATGACTCGGGATATATCGCAGTATGTCCGCAGCTGCACGAAATGTTTGGCCTTCAAACCTTCCCAACAGAGAACTCCAGGAACTCTACACGCTACTCCCGTCGATACTCCTTGGCAACACGTCATGACGGACCTCTACCGAGGTCATGACGCGGCTTCACTTGGATTTTGACTTTCCAAGATCTCTTCACAAAATTGTTGGAGACCCAACCACTACGACAAGCAACCTCCGAAGCCGTCACTCGGGAAATTTATTTGCATTTGCTGCGCTTTGGAGCCCCACGAGTCCTGACTAGTGACAATGGCACGTAATATGTCTCAAGTGACTGCGCGCAAATGTTGAAACGCTGCGGGACCGTACACCGTTTCACCCCCCCCCCCCCCCACCGTATATGCCACAATGCAACCCTATTGAGAGGACAAACAGGGTTGTTAAAACTATGGTGGCCCAGTTCGTTTCTAAGTCACAGCGAGAGTGGGATGAAAAACTGCCAGAATTACAAACTGCGTGCAATTCAGCAGTGCAGCCGAAAATACGGCTACCACCAGCTCTGCCCCCACAACTACAGACGTCCCGTACAAACACCGGCTTCATCAAGGACCCAGGCCTCGCCACAACAGCACCGGCAGTAGCAACGACGGCGGTCATCAAACAACCCTCCAGAGCCAAGAGGCGACTCCCGCACCACAAATCCCGGTGTTGCCGAACCTTCCCGACACCTCAGCAACAGCCAGGTACGGGGTACGCCTGCTGCATCTCGCGGGATATGGTGCCCTCGCTACCACGACTAGCCGAAGCCACGACCATCGTACCGATGGGTCCCTACGAAGTGGAGGTGCCCGTCGCCGTGATAAGGAAATTCCGAAGTGGACACATCACACGCCGAACGGCAGTTACCGTGCCCGTTGGGGTGCCAACGGAGCTCTCGGCCGCGTCACGTATCATCCGAAGAATAGTATGTAATAATTTATGTTCATTTCTAATTTATAAGCTAGTTTATTTTGACTTCGCGATAAATCTCGCAACAAAACGCCGTTGCCCTGTGCTTTGGATTTGGTCCGACCTCCCTGTTCCGATACCTCGGTGGAGTGCTGTGACGCGCGGCACTTCGTCTTCCTACCCTGGGACACTGTGACGCGCGGTGCCTTGGGTTTTACTTCCCGTTCCATCCAAGTTTCGCCGGGCCGGCTTTTACCTTCCGTCTGTTTACGGTCCCGTTTTTGCTTTCGGGTGTAATCGACACCACCGGGGAATTATAACTTACCGCCGTGTTAAGTTTCTCTACACATACCACACTCCACGGCTGAGCGGCAAGCCGCACTTCACTATACTTGGACAATTGTATAAGTAAGTAAGGACTGTATAATATATCTGTACTTTTACCAGCTAAACCACTCGTTTCCTTTCTTTAAAAATTCCGTCTGTGGTTGGACCGTTTAGAGTAAAATTATACCTGCTCGTTTTCGACCCTGGCGTACCGGCTAAGTCGTGGCACGAGCAGTCCGGGGAAAACTCCCGTTACAAGTTATGTGATCATTCCTTGGAAGTGGTCGGTTGCCTGCATCAGGGACGGATTGAATGAGTGTAGTTGACGGATATTTTATGTGCTCTTCGTTTCTAGCATAACCCAAATACCACAAAACGCTACATATACGCGAGCGCGAGCACAAGTACCTAATGTACGAGTACCAGACTTGCAGGTAAAATAATATCCTAATATTAGTGACAGCTCCTCATCCATATATGATATACATATATGACATGAATATATGAGGGTGCTAGTTTTACTTGATAAACACCAACCGTTAAATTCTTAAGGTATTCAATGTCTAGCATTGGAAAGTCTATTAACTGCCCCTCATTTATTGGTATCCAGTGTTGCGTGTTTCTGGTTTTCAGATTTTCAACCTCAACAAGAGCTTGTACAACATTCGGTTCTCTCGTTTTTTCGAGCATACGATTAGCTTTTTCTACGTCAGCTCCTTCCATTAGGATAGTGGGATGATATCTATTTATGATAGCGCCTGCTATTTTACAAAAATCACCAATATTAGGAACATGATGCATCGGTACTGTTTGCTGTAGGAATTGGAATATTAGCTTTAAGTGTCCGTTTCTAACTTCTACAATGCACCTTTGTTTTGTGACAAGACGGAAGTCATTTGTATCTCCTGTCGTGAATTAGGCTTGATTTTTTGGAAGAAGTGCTCGCATCTTCCATCTATTGCCCAAACGCCTCAGAAGTTCAATTGCATCCCTATAACCTTTATCAACTATAACAATATCATCTTCTTGGAACCATCTTAACATCCTTTCGGTATCTCTATCAAATTCATTTTGCAGTATCGCAGCGTCATTATTAGGACTATCCGAAAAGTACGGCCCCTGTATATCTAAGATATAACCATCAGGAGCAACTACCAATCGATTTCAGTCTGAATTTTGCCGTCTTTAGTATATTCTATATGTCTACTTCGTTTCGGGAAAGTATAAAACGCGAGACCTAAAAAAAACCTGGGACAGGGAATTCACATCCTTCAAAATGTCATTCGCGTTCTAAAAAACATAGAGCTGAGCTGCGTTCATTTTTGGTTTATAATCTCGGGGTTTGAAAATAATTAAGCAGCATGACAGTCGAACCAAAACACTATAAAAATAATGTCGAAAAAGTATATCGGGTTCGATATCGAAGAAAGAGGCATAAAGCCAAAAAGTCGAGCATTCTGACCAATTTCGTCGCATCTACAACATTGTTTCTGGGTTACTGTGCGCTCCCACACGCGCACGCGCCCGCCGACACACGTACGCACACGCGCACGCACGCGCACACGCACACGCACACGCATACGCTCACTCACGCTGACTCACACTACTAATAATATAATAATAGTTTGCTACAACTGAAATCAGAAATTCGTATCTCACGCTTTTGCGGAGCTTCTAACGGAGAAACTGTTCATAGGATAAGGTTGACCCTATGCAAACATTTGTTCAGAATCACTTGAACTGCAACATACTCAAATTTCAAGCAAATCGACTGGGAGCTATTTTCCATACGTTTTGTGCGTGGTCCTTTGAAAGGAGTTTAAATATATGTAAGAGAAAAGCGTTTAATTAACGAAATGATGATAAACTTCTGGAAGCTGTGATACTTCAAATTTGGCAGGCGGGACTGTCCCGAGAAAAATATACAGCGTGTCCGCAAACCAACTGATCAAATTAACACAGTGGCTAGAGGAGGAAAAACTGAATCGAAAAGTCCTGAAACATTTTTCGATTAAATAAATAATAAACCCAGTACAGAGCTTTAAAAATGCATGTACGTGAGCCGCCACTGTCAGTGTGTGAAAGTCGAGTATTCATTGATACCGAGAGCGCCTAGAGCGTCAAATGTTCCGGAGGCGATCGATATCAGATTCGAAACTAGGAAACAAAAGCGTATCGGCTTACTATCGGGCGACTCTCAAAATGTGTATCTCTTAACCATGAAAATCAGTAGTTATTTTTTGAGAAAGTGTTAATTTGTCAAGACGTTTGTTATTAAAAATTAGTAGCAATGGCAATCAGAATACATGGAAAATGAGAAAAATAATCGGTAATTTAATAAATTGAGAGAGAAAAGGGAGATTAATGGAACCAAAGACCGTTTGGAGAAGCAATTGACAAATCTTAAAATGTAGTAAACTTTTCGTCTTTAAAGAAGCGTGTTACATTAAATAACTTCATTCCAAATTTAGTTACCAGCTGAGAAAAGTAAAAGAATAATTTAATACTTTAAAAACTGATCGAAAAAGTGCAAGTTAAAAGTTATTATCTCAATTACCAACAGTTTAATTGAAATTATTATTATTAAAAGTATTATTATTGTTAGGAATTATTATTAAATAAAACAATGCGAGAGTAAATTTAAGGTTTCGGATTCATGACAGTCTGTAAATTAACATCTGTTTAATCCAAAATCAATTAAAAATTTTTAATTTTACTTCATTTTACAAGAATCCTATACGTCAGTTTAATTTTTATCAAAAGAAAACAATTTTTACAAAAATCGACCAAAGTTTTGTGGGTTTATTATTTATGTAATTTGACTTTTCGATTCAGTTTTCCCTCCTCTAGCGACTGTGTTCATTTGATCATTTGGTTTGCGGACACCCTGTATATCCTTTGGTGTTAAGCGAATTTGTACCCGATAATAGACATTTTTGTCTCTTGACATTTTTCGATATATCGACCTATAAAGCGGTCAATTGTTTTTATTGTTTCCGAAAAGTCCCGATAAAAATATATATCCATCGGTGTTAAGCGGGATGGTCATGCTAAACACAAATATACTCATTGGTGCTCCTGATATGTACTATATGAATTTGTAAGTACTGACTTGATCAAAATGGACAAGTGTCCTTTCTCGACCTCTCTTTCTTTTCCTTCGCTAAGCACTTGCAAAGAGATTACCGCCGAGGAAGAGTACGGATAACCGAATCGGTGTTAATCCGTATATTTACTTTATTTTGTAATATTTTGATTGTATTTCGTTATATTTCATTTCTAATAAACGCAAAAATCCGGCATGTGACTCGTTATCAAAAGCCTGTGGACGGGGCAAATAATGCTTTTGCGTCTTTTCAAATGTTTCTCGAGGCCTCGCTTCAGAACACCACTTCTACGGATTGTAATGAACCCGCCATGCATTATAGCCATTTAATAGAAGCAATCCGTAGCTCGGCGCTCTCTTCAGGTCTGTTAAAAGACTTTGTTATTCTCGATAATATCTCGCCCGCTGATTTTGAAGAACAGTGGTTCAATAGGGAATGTCTCCCTGCGAAGAGTTCTCTTGCTCGTGCTTTAAGGCATATGATAGGGACTGGATATAACGCGGCCGCTTCGGAAGAGTATAGAGCATCTCGCAGGTTTTACTCGAACCTATTAACAGCAAAAAAATTCTCTATGACTCTAACATCGCCGACAGATTTGGGGAAGTCCGTAACTCCGCAGATTTTTGGTCGGCCAAACATCAATTTCACACGAAACCGACATTACCTCGTCAAGTCACAGATGATGACTGGAATACGTTTTTTCTCGCGATCTTTCCACAAACACAAACGCTGCCGGAGCAGTATTTCGGTACTTTTGACCCCACGCTGGATTCACTTCTCTCTATGTCTGAGCTTGAGGACAGCTTGAGAACCTTGAAGGTAGGAAAAGCCATTGGTCCGGACAAAATTTCGGCCGAACTTTTCAAGCTTATGAGCGGCCAATGGCTCTTTCTCCTTCTCTCGCTCTTCAACAGAATTTTTATGGCGGAGGCCTTCCCTTCGGGATGGGCTGACTCGCTGATTTTTACTCTATATAATAACGATGCTTGTAACGATCCTTCTAATTACCGTCTAATCGCAATAACTAACGCCCTGGCAACAATTTTTTCGCAAATTTTATGTGCATGCCTGTGCAAAAGGGCAACATAGAGAGGCATTCTTCTGGAGGAACACTCCGGCTTCCGTTGTGGGAGGGGGACAGAGGACAATATCTTCTGCCTCCTTGTCGACTTTAAGAGAGTCTTTGACTCCGTCCCTCATGCTCTTCTTTGGTGAAGGCTACTTTCGTCAGGGTGCTTAGCGCGCCTTACCGTTCTGCATCAGTGTTGTACAACAATGCAAATGGAGAAACGTCGAGTTTCAAGGTAACAGTAGGAGTACTTCAAGGCGAAATTTTGAGCCCCTTATTATTTAATTTATATTTATCGGATATAGTTTCCTATTTCCGGGACAATAATGTATGCGGGGTGGACGTTACCACATCCACGGATCTCCTAATGCTCCTTTATGCTGACGACCTTACTATTCTGGCGTTCTCTCCCTCAGACCTGCGCTGTAAGCTTAGAATCCTCTCTGATTACTGTTCGAATAACCAGCTCACGTTAAATGACGAGAAAACTAAGATAGTTTGTTTCAGAAGGGCTGGCCCCCTCAATCAGTTCTCGAGAGAATTTCTATTCGATAATACTCCGATCGAAGTTACAAGAGCCTACAGGTTATTAGGTACATTGTTCTCCTCCACAGCGTCAGGCCTTCAGCGTTCTGAGGACGCCGTTATGCGAACAAGGGCCGCAGCAGGTGCGTCCCTTGCGATAATAAACTCCTCAAAAATCGACGCATGGGATGCATACTGGAAACTGTACAAAGCCATGGTTACCTCGGTATTATTATACGCGGCTTCGTTTTGGACTCTCCGATATTTGGATACACTGGAGTCGGTGAAAATCGACTTTTTTAAAAGGCTTATCCATTTGCCGAGAAACACCCCGGCATACTTAATATGCTAAGAACTCGGTATTCCACCGATCGCGGTAGAGATTCTAAACCTGTCGATTAAATGGATGAATAAGACCCTCAGACTGTCCGACACCAGGCTACCCAAGATTCTACTTATTCGTTTAAAAGAACTATCCATTGCATCTGTAGAAGAGCCCCGGAACTGTCTCACGCAGCTTTTTTCACTGTTGGATGAGACAGAGGTTGCTGTCTCGCGGGACAGCTTCAACGCCGAGTCCTGGGCTGTCGCTGCTCCGCGTCTAATCATTAAATATGTAGATTCTTACAGAGCAAAAGATTTAGCACGATATTTCAATTCTGAAAATGTACAGATGCCAATCTATCATCAGCTCACTCACTCATCGTATACGTTATACCCGGCTCGTCTGTCTTTATCTTGTCTAAGAGTAAAAGTCCAACTCAGACTAGCAACCATTTTTGTGCGTCTCAATCTCCAGTATGCGTCTCAACTATAACCCGCAATCACCATGTTCTTTTTGCAACATGAATGTTTCCTATTCCCTGCTATACATCTTCACAGAATGCACTTCTCTTGCAACAGTCAGACGAGATTTCGCTGCAAATGTACCCGCGTCTCCTTCGAACAACCTTTTTTACGTTCTGATCTGTAAGCCAGATCTTATCTCCGTGAAGATACTGTTTAAATTTGTGAGGGCAGCGCTCGTGAGAAGAACATTCCTACTTGGCGACTAGCTCTATTTAAATTTAAATGTAGCGCATTTCATTCTATTATTTTAATTTTGTCTTTTCCTTGATACTTTAAATTTTAATTTCCTCCGCGTTTTTGCATTTATTTTGCGTCTATTTTATCATTTTATTGTATTATTTTCTTTTTGTTTGCTACTAATATATCTGTTAGCTCAGTCTATTCCGGAACTCTCCTCTCAACAAGATGTATCCCCATACGAGAGTAATAAATACAAATCCAAATACAAAAATACAAAATCCAAATAAATGCGACTTTCATTTTGTTTGTTATATGAGGCATTCCATGCGAAACGTAACACCCGAAAAATGGAAAGTTTTTCAATTTTGTTGAAATTTGCACAAATATTAGTACTATTGACAACAAAGAAGTAGGGAAATTTTTTAACCCTGGATGAAAGGGTTGCCGAGTTACAAGGGCTTCAATTTTTATCGCCACGGCCGTAGTGACGACATTGACATGCCTATAACTTGACTGAAAAAAAATGACCAGTGGTTTTTGAAGGTCTTTTTCCGTACTTTAAGAATCATTTAAGAGCAATTTAAAATTTTGTTAAATTCATTATTATTTTTTAATATTAATACGAAAAATTGTTTTTTTTTTTCAGGCGAGGCTTTTCCGATTTCAATAAGACAAAGTTTTAAAAAAAAGAGAAATCGCTTCCGAACAAAAAAAGTATAGGACGAACAAAAGGGGCTGAGTGGTAGTTTTCGAGCTACAACTCGATTTCTGAGCGAGCGTATGAACCGCAAGCCGCCGCGGTATCCACGACCACTTTGCCCGGCTCGCTGTGATAGACAAATGTGAAAAGACAAATTAAATAACAATTTGCAGCATGTAGGAAAATACCGTCTCTTACATTTTACACCTCGTCAAAAAATGTTACAATTCAACAAAAATTTAAAAATTTGGAATCTCATGTACACTATGAAATGACATGAAATTCAATCCCTTCTTAGCGTTATCCAGAATGAACGACGTGGACGTGGTAGGGTTCTCATTCCTTTGGGGTGCTTTTTGTAGGTGAGTCCTCTCGCCTCTCACTGATCTTTTTATTTTCTCATTTCATCTTTCTCTTTTTTCTGATTTATTTTCGGGAAAACTTCAAAATCTGTAGCTGAAGAAACCTTTCTAAATTTGAGTGACTTATTATTATCAGAAGGAACAACGGAATGATATTTTGGAGTTCGCGGTACTGTTATTGCTTCAGCGAATCTAGTTTTAAGATCATCGGCGTCCTACTGATGTTGCGACATTAAATAAAAGAAGACTACGAACTACTTTGAGAAATCAGTTTTTGCCTATTGATTCAATGTAGTAGGACTTAAAATATGATTTTTCGGCGATGCTTGTAAACTAGCTCGAGCTGCAAGCCGCTTTAAGTTCCCCCCTATTCCATCACATGGACCTAATCCATGTTCAGCCGCATGGAAATGCCTACATTCCGAAATAATTTTTGTGTTCCAGAAGATTTCTAAAATTATATTTATTCTTAAAATGTTGCGCAGCACCGTCAGTGAAGTATAATCCCTTTGTTGGGGTAAAGCTATCTTTTAAATGCTGCATAATAATTTTTGGCACTCACAGACAGCCACTGTATCATGTTTTAAGCAATCTGATAAAATAGCGAAGCTTTGATGTTTTAGAGCACCTTCTTACTTATAGTACAAAACGGCTGTAAATATTAAACACTGGTTATTGTTCCAATGGAATGGTTGTGCGACATTCTGTACCACAAATGTATAGTTTCTGCGAAATCACATTGAACAATAAAATGATTTTCAGCCAAATTGTTTTTCAGATCGCCCAAGAATTGTGACTACAATTTAGCGACATAATCGTGAGTTTTTAACTTAAACAAAAGATTGCCGTGAGTTTTAATCAAACTTTCGGTGTCTGAAATTTCGGTTTTTAATGTACTACGATCCGTGTGTTGCCAAATTTCAAATTCTTCTCTATCAACACATCCACCTTCTCATATTTTTCTGAAATAAGTAATAATAAAAATCTTCACTAGGACAAGAATGACATTCTCCTAAGTAGCAGGATGAAGTTGCAACGTTGCATGTAATGAGTTTTATGCAATCTTGGTAGTCTCTCAGAGTTACTACGGAATCTTTCGTTAGTTTCTGTATGTGTATTGCATCCAACATGAGCTTAATGTCTTCATGATGTGTACGGACACAAACAGCATGTGTCCCACTTGACCCAGCAAGAACACAGTAACGTGGTCGGAGTTGGGAAAATGTTAAAATGTTAAATGCCAATTGTTAGTATTGCGTGGTAAATTTTGTATACAATTCAGACAAATTGCATAAAATTAATCTTTTCTGAATTTGTTCTCGAGATCCGTCATTCTTCTTTACTGAAACGAAGTCTTTCATACCAGACAGAAGACGACTGTTTTCGTCGTTTTCATAAAATCGTTCAAGTAGGACTTCAGTGTCAGTACTTAGCTTATTTCCGCTTTTCCTGGGATTTTGAGAAGTCGAAATTCCGTTCTCAGTCACTAAACTTTTCGCTTTGCGAGTCAATCGTTCTGAACATCCGAATTCAGTAGTCATCTTTTGTCGACCCCAAGATTTTGGAGCAAGGGTAAGAAGCAATACTTTTTCAGACTTGCTGATTGATTGTTTTAATTTGTTTTTAATCTGCTCCAATACTTTAACAGCATCTTTATGATAAACATGTATCAAAGTAACGGGTTGTTTGATGACGTACTCACGAAATCGCTATCCGAATTGTTTCCAAAAGTTTTATCGTCATCAGTAACTTCTCTAGCCAATTCACTATCGTCAACGATATGACTTTCAGCCTGTAACACTTCTATCGAGTTTCTTTACGTTAAAGAAGGCACTTGTGAAGTTTTCCGGTCTCTTCTGCAAATTCTACATAATTTTGCCTTGTCGATAAAAGTATCATCGGCAGGAAGTTTTGCGCGAAGAGATGCAGAGATAAACCTCAAATCTTTAAGTTTCCCGTGTGAAGGTTTATTGAAAGGATTAAGGCAAGTATTATTCCATCAGGTTTATGTAAACCAACTTATTTGGAAGACTGTAATATATAAATAAAAAAAGATGCTATTATTTAAAAAAATATATATAATAAACCCAGATAAATGTTCATTGCAAGTTAGCACTCAATATTTACGCGTGTGAGAAAATAATATTTCTCAGATATTTGAAGCTTATTGCTGCTCGATAATGTACTTTAACGCTCAGATTTATTCGCCACCTATCGGAGAATATTCCAACGTCTTCCTCCGTCACATTACCATTCAAAATCGATGTTTGATTCAATTTTTTTCCATCGTAATAAATGCGCGAGATAGTTCGAAATTGTAATAAACCTTTTTAAAGGTATTTCAAAAAAAAAACGTAAAAAAAAGTAAAAAAACTCATGGACATCCGTAGCATAAAGGTATTAACTTAGTAGTGTAAGGAGACAAAATTCTGTCTTTGAAATTTGGCGTAAATTTAATCTTCACGAAATGCTATGTTATTTTTGAAATATAGTTTTCGACGTTAATACACTGAAAAAATGCAGATTTAAGTAAATATTAGTTTGAATAGTTACATGCAGGTATTTACTTCAATTTAAGTAAATGTTTTCTTATGTAAAAACATAAAAGAAAAAAAATATGGCTTCATCTCGGTAAATATTTATACCAATTGTAGTGAATGTTTGTTTAAGACTATTCGAATAAATATTTCTTTGACAACACAATTTTTTCAGTCTAAATCTCATAAAATTCCTTTTATAGCTATCTTTCAAATCACAGGTTTCGTTGCATGTAGATTTATACCTTACCACAGTTACGCCGTTGCCGAAGAAAAACAACTATTAATCACTTCCTGTATTATTTTTTAATAGTCCAAAATAATTCAAAATAGCAACAAATATTTTAAGTAGTATACTACTAATGTTACTCCATGCTTGAAAATTGTTTATAAAACAATTGCATTACGGAAAATTTATTTCAAAAAATTAATACATCTTTTAACAATTTAATTTAACTAGCATCGATCACGAAGCGCGTATCACAGCGGGCCGGGCGGAGTGGCCACCGGGCTCGCTCAGTAATCTAGTTACATCTCGAAAACTACTGCTCAGCTCATTTCGGTCGGCCTATACTTTTTTATTCGGAAGAGATTTCTCTTATTTTAAACTTCGTTTTATTGAAATCGGAGGATCCTAGCATCGAAAAAAAAAATTGTTGGTATTAATATTAAAAAAATAATGAAGAATTTAACAAAATTTTAAACTGCTCTTAAAAGAATCTTAAAGTACGGAAAAAGAGCTTCAAAAACCACTGATCATTTTTTAAAATCGGCCGATTTTATCGGAAGGTATAGGCATTTCAATGTCGTCACTATGGCTGTCGAGATAAAAATTGAAGTCCCTGTAACTCGGCAAACCTTTCATCTAGGGTTAAAACATTTTCCCTACTTCTTTGTTGTCAATATGACTAATATTTGTGCAAATTTCAATAAGATTGAAAAACTTTCCATTTTTCGTCTGGTACTTTTTGCATGGAATGCCTCATATGTAATTGTTTTGGATACAGTTTTAAATTAAATAAAAAGAGCTGTTTAAGAAAAGATCAGGAAATATTTATCATAAATGAAGACTATTTAGGTAAGAATATATATTCATTTCATATATTTCAAAACTTTCCATTTTTCGACTGGTACGTTTCACATGGAATGCCCCATATTTTGTTTCCGGTGTCGTCATTATGTACCGACCCGGCAACGGGTTAACCGGTGAACAATACTTTTCACTGCGGGTTCCTATCAACCGATAGTCCGGATTATTTTGATCTTCAATTGTAAAACTCAGCGAGAACACTCTGGTCCAAAAAACATTTCGTTACAAACGACAAGAAAGAAAAGTTTCTTAACATTACCGTTTACACAGGGATATGACAAAATTAGCATTAAATGAGTCTTAAACGATGTCAGTATTTAAATTTCAATTTTGTGATGTGGATGCGCCAGGTGGACATACCTCATTCATTAGTCGTTTTTGAATAAATATTTGAAAATTGTATACACTGAAATAAATCGCTTAGTATGTAGTTTAAAATGAGAATGAAAATAAATGTATACCATAAAATAAATCTTTCAATTGGGCCCCATTGAACACCGTTATGCATTATGTGTAATAATAAGAACGTAGTCCTGCTAAACGCCATTACATATACGAGAATGCTGCCAATAAAGTTAGGTAGTACTTTTATTTTTTTTCAAATAAATCGCTGAAAAGTGTAAGTATACATTGAAAAAATCCCTTAATATATAATCCAAATTTTTAACGTATTCAAATGTATATAGCATAAATTACAAATTGCAAATTACAAATTTAGTATAAAGCGGCTCTCTTGGCTCGATTCCACTAAACGCTATTAGGAAGTTTCATTTTGTAATTTTTTTTTTAATAAATCGCTAAAAAAATTTATACATTGAAAAATTTTTAGGGGTAGCAGGGGTATCGCGAACGTTAAGTAATTCCGGACGTCGAATATTTAAATAAATTTTAATCGTACAAAAATGTAATCCATACCAACTGATTTAGAATATGAAAGATAACTAAGTTTTTGTTATTTTAATATTTTATTCTCGTAATTTAATTTAAAAATGGTCTTATATTTTTTGGCAGTTTTTGATCTCAGAAATCAGGTCAATAAAATACGGTTTTTTATTAATGTAACAGACTTAAAATGTTTTGCATTTATTTTAAAAATGATTAATCTGACTAAAAAATGTTTCAAATAAAACATGTAGAGCATGACATTCTCTCCAAAAAAAGTTGTATGCATTTTCATCGTAATACCAACGATAACCTCGTAAATGAATGCTAAAACTGAAATTAATCGGCATCGCTTGTCCTATTCTTATAGCCTATTCTTATATATATATATATATATATCCAATTATTATAGCAACTAAAGGACTCAACAATCGCGGAGGTTATGTTACCACTCATATTTGTTGGTTGGAAGTTAGAGTAGTATAAAAATGAGGCATCGGGGGGGGTGGGGGGCTTCCAGGATATAAGCACTCCCTAGGTAATTAAAAAATAACTATTGCATTTAGGTCGTAAATACGTGAACCCTGGAAGTACCTGCGTCCTGGAGGAGTCTCTGCTCGCCGGACCCCCATTTTTATACTAGATTAACCTCCAACCAACAATTACGGGTGGAACCGACGTGATTGCGTACGACGTGAGTCCTTTTAGTTGCTGTAATAATGGATAAATGTTCTGTATACACACACACGTGTGCGCGTACACACATACACACACACACACACACACACACACACACACACACACACACACACACATACACACTCACACACATACACGCGCACGCCCCCACGTACGCGTGCACATGGAATTAGATTTCTGTCACATCCATGTCATTAATCCCGGGTAACGCTGAGAACAGACAAAATTAGTATCCGGGTTTGTCATCACGTTAATCCTCATTTCGCAATTTCTTTACAAGGATACAAAATTCACGTGGGTTGGCTTATCACTAATACATGTTGGTTGCAGGTCAGGGTAGTATAAAATGTGGAGGGGGGGGGGGCTCCGCCCTCCAGGAGACAAGCTCTCTCTAGGTGTATGTATTACATTTAGAGTTTATAGTTAAAGGTCGAAAATAGGTGAATCTAGGAAGTACTTGCATCCTGCGGGGCTCTGCCCCCAAACCCCTCGTTTCAACACCAGCCTAATCACCAACCAACTGGTATGGTAGGTAATCGAATCCACCTGACCGATAAATTTCATTATCATATTCGTATTCAGCGCTCCAAAATACGTAAGAAACCATTGGAAGTATTATGTGTCCAAGTTACGCAGTCTTTCCGATGATTTACCGAGGATGTTAAATAGACGTCTGATGCACATGAGAGACCGAGCCCTCTGCTGCACTTTAATATTGCTACGGAATAGTGTCGACTGTAACATCTGTGAGGTAACATGCTATAAAACCACTCCATTGCATTTACTAAGGCGGAATCTCTCTTTAATCCATTAGCGCCAAAGGGGACATAAATTTCATCAAGATTTTCGGAATATTTCTTGACATTAAAAACCAATTCAAAAAATTTTAGACAAAACATTTTCGACGTAAAATTGATCGATCTTTCCGAATCTGAAGTTAAAAAATCAATCGAGCCCATTCCAAAAAAGTTATGCTCGGTTTTTTACAATAAACTCAGATTTTTTCAGTGACAAATATTTTTTAATCGACATTTTAGCATTGCAAACGGTTAAGGAGATTACTGTTAGGTGAAAACATCATGTCCTCGAACTATTAACTATGAAATGTATATGATAGCATTTTGAAAATAAAGTTGAAAACTGTCGAAATGGCGACTCAACACAAAAAGAACGGAGAAAAGCTCCTGAATTTTTTATTCGAAAATGATAGGCGTTCGGAAAAATGTCGCTGAACAAAAAGTTCTTAAAATTTATTAGAGAATATGCTTAAATTTTTTAAGAATTTTTGAAACACTTCTCTTCATTTTCAAAATCGCATAATTTTAAAAAAATATGAAAAGTTGTAGAAAAATTGTGAAAAAATTTCGAGGTTTTCTTTGATCGATTCTAAGAACTTTTTGTTTCACAACATTTTTGACGAAAGTCTATCATTTTCAAATAAAAAAATTCCTGTTTCCCTATGTTTTGAAAAGTTTAGAAATTTTGTATCTTTAGAATCTGCAAATTGCGACTCGAAACGGGTAATGGCGGCACAAGCATAAGATTGGACGTAAATGAGCTCCGCGTTTTTCGGTGAGATGGAGCTCAAAGCGAATATTATCAAGCACACCGCGAGGGAGCGTACGCATACATATGTAATCCTATGATGTAAAAATGCATGTATGAATATGTCTACATTCATGTGAGCATGTGTCCATCCATCCATCGATAGGACGGGTAACATCGGATCGAGGCGGCGCAGCGTACGGGAACAGAAAGAGAGAGAGAGAGAGAGAGAGAATGAGAGAGAGAGAGTGAGGACAAGGATGTAAAGATTGTCATCTCACTCTTTCAGAACCATTCGCATGGTGTTAGTAGCAACTTAGAAGGGAAATTCAGGAGTGGTGCTCTCCGATTGTATCGAAACTTACACATAATATAGCACATACTTACCATCCTTTTGATTATCACAAAGATCGATGCAATACTCAACCGTTTTCTACTAAATCGTGTGTCAATTTCCTACATTTTAAGCTTACTACTTATATGAAGCGGCTGCCGAATTTTTTGAAAGATGCTGTGGTGGCTTTTTTTTAAGCCTAATTTATTATAAACTATTTATGAACCGTAGAAATTGCAAATTTCAATCATTTTTAACCTTTTTAAATTTTGTTTTTAAGGAGAATGTACTTTCTCTCATTCCTTTCTTATAATGAAAATGGTGTAATAGTATTCCCATAACAAAATTTGTAGTTACTGTTTATAAATAGTTAATATTTATAAAAATAATATTTATAAATAATATTATTAATAATACTAACAACAATATGAAACAAAATTCTTCACTTTCATCATCTTTTCGATCATTTCTAAATTTATATTTTGATGTAAAAATGTTCTTTCAAATAATTTTGATGGGTATAAATTAAAGTAACAAATTATAATCATTTTAATTATTATAATTATTGTCATTGTTGTTGTTATTGTTATTATTGTTATGTAAATAATAAGTGTTAAGAGATACATTTGTTTCTGATCTCGCTCAATCTGGCTTTGTCAATCAAATCTCTACCAGATCAGCATGATTGTGAAATTTGGCCCCCTTTATTTATTCATTTTTTTTTTATAGAGGGGGAAATGCATTAGGCGACGTAGGGGGTTGAAGATGTCGTTTAACCCCCCGTGCGTCGGACTCACTCGCCTTTGATTTTAATGACTAGGTTTACCGACTAAAACCCTAACTTCCTTTGGCCCTACATAATCCACATGTGCAGTCTGCAGCAGAAAAGTGGCTCCGATATCCATCTCCTCCGCTGCAGACTGCACCGGGTCATTTCGTTCGCAGCTGCAACCACTCCTTCTACCATTGGGTTAGTAGTTACAGGATCTCGGGTGATCGCATCAGACGGAGAGATGCCAGCAGCACTGCTTAGAAATACTTTCTGCATTCGGCCTGCGATGGAATTTGCATGTTCTCTGCAGGCCGGAATACTTTTGATGTTTTGGAGAAAAGTTGGTCTCATTCCTCCCAGCACTCCAATTATCCGCACGACCAACTTGATTTTGATTCCTCGATACAGCTTGCGAATCTCGGACAGGAGTTCCTGATATTCCATCCGTTTCTCCTCCTCTTTGCTGACTGTGTTTGTCTCTGCTGGTGCCGAGAACTCCATGATGAAGATGGATTTGTCATTCGAGTTAACAAGGACGATGTCAGACTTATTAGCTGATATTTGCCTGCTCGTCGGGAATGAGTAATTGACAAGGGATTTAATTTCAGTGGGGACGTACCACAAAACTGGTGTCGCATCAATACCACATAAGTGCTGCGAAGCTGGTAATACAGCATTCGGAGAGCCGCATTGTGACGTTCGATGTATGCTGAAACTGCATATCTTGGGCATGCTGCCAAAAGATGCATTATGTCTCAGCATGATCTACACGATCTACAAAGCGTACTCTGTACTGCCTGGTGTAAGATGGTCTGGCGATACGCTAAAGTATTGATGACCCCATCCTGGCATGCGAAGATAAAACCCTCGGTCTCAGATTTCAAGCCGGCTGATCTTAAGAATGAGAAGGTCATCTTTATCGACAAGTCAAGTTGTTGGACATTTCGAAAGAATTGTCCATGCAATGGATTGTCGGTATGCCTTCCCTCCAACATACGGAGTTGTTCCTTCCGTATGTTAGCCCTGAGACGCACTGGGCACAGATTGATGACTGATTCAGCTTCCTGAGCACCACTACGTCCCGCGTTTAATACCAGACCGAAGTTTCGTGCCGCCCGTTCCGCCGCGTTGTACAAAAATGCCCCCTTCACCTGAATTTTGTGCTGATGGACTAGCATCATCAGGGGATCCTCTGTTCGATTAATGACGTCATAACGCGTTTCGAGGACTAATCGGTCATGCATACACTCTAGGCTCAAAAGACCACGACCTCCCATATTTCGGGGCAAATACAGTCGTTCCACGGAAGATCTTGGATGCAAACTGCGTCGGTGCTAAGGTGGCGGATGACACTTCCGTTGACGAGCTCCATATCGTTGTTAATGGAGTCTGACCTTCCTCTGTGCAAATGAACGACTGCCCACTTTTCCAATCCGAATTCCATGCCTATATCTCTCGAGTACGTGAGGGTGATGTGCAGAGATCGATATAATTGATCCTCGCCTCATGCGTATAATTTAAGATCATCCATATAGAAAATATATACCCTTGAGAGCAACGGATAGAGGCAATAGTGAGATGCAGAAGAGCAGACGACTCAGGGAATCTCCCTGACACCTCTTTGGAATTGAAACAGTCTAGACATGGTTCTACGCCTGCCCGATGTCACGACAAAGCTTGTTTTCCAAAGAGGCATCAGGTCTTCTACACTTCTCACTATATTTGGGTGGACATGGAGGCGTTTGAGCAACAAGCTTAAAAGCTCGGGCAATGTTGAGTCATACGCCTTCATATAATCCAGCCTGTCTATCGACAGGTTACGCTTGTACTGAACTGAGTCCTGACAAACACACCTGTCGATAAGTAAGTTGTCCTTGCAGCCTCGTTGTTCTACTATCCGTTGCCACACCGGTTTCACGGATTTCTCAATACGTTCGTTCAAGACGTTAGTGAACCATTTGTATAACGTATTGAGACACGTCATTGGTCTATGGTTTCTCGGATCAGACAAATCTCCCGACTTTGGGATTAGTGTCGTACGGCCCTGCACCAGCCAGTGCGGAATGGATTGGTCTCCATTTATATAAGAGGTGAATATTCGGGCTAGGTGCTGAAGGACAGAAGTGAACTTCTTCCACCAGTAGTTGTTAATTCCATCCCAGTCCGGCGTTGAGAAATTCCTCGCTCTTTTGATGGCATTATTCACCTCTAATGCATTGAGTGGTGGGCAATCTTCACTTTGTTGTGCGAGTTCGTCACTCGGTAAAGATTTTAATACCTGGAGTGTCTGCATTAAGCCTGGATTTTTTCTCGTAGATGCTCCCCCAGAATTCCTCAAGTGAGGCCATCGACGGAAACTCGCGTGAGGCTGCGATACGATGTTTGAAGAGGTTGGATGGATTCGATAAAAATGTTGCATTATCCCGCCTTTGCAGCATCTTTTTGGCCTCCGCCAAAACCCGAATTTTATCCGCCAAACGTTGCTTGATGTTGAACAACTTCAGCTTGTTCAGTGTGTGATAGTACGTGCGCAGTTATTGCGCGAACTTCTTGACTTTAGCCGTAAATGAACGGCCAGATCATAAATAGTCGATCACAGACTGAATTCGGGCAGCGAGTTTCCGCGTCAGTCGAATCTTGCCGTTCAATTGAGACATGCGTTTTGTAATCTGTCGACTGGGGAGTCGATATCTGTGTTAGATTTCGTGGAGTCACCAGATCACTCGTAGCCTCGTAAACGGCACAAGTGACTTGCCACAGATCGCAGCCATCCGGAAGAGCATCCGTAAGTAGGCTATTTGCTCTATCTATTTCTCGTTGTTTAGGCAAAATTTTCGTTTTGAGATTTCGCTTAAACACGAGTGTCGTGTTTTCATAAAGTGGAGCATCTCTTCCAGCACCGCGTACGGGCTCAGTTTTTATTTCCCTCACATCCGGTACTGGTTGATAGCTGGGAACAACGAAACCTATCCGCTTCCGATAGGCCACATAATCTCTCAGATGTTTTTGAGAAAAGCGATCTGCCAGTTCGGGATGCATTATTGCAAACCGACTATGCATTCGCGCCGTGTAGCCTCACTGATGCGAACAGCTCTCCTTATAGCAGCGCATTAGATCTTCCCTGAGATCCTCCGTCCATTGAATCCTCGTCCGTGGGCATTCGTGTGTTGTGGTCCTGGGGCACCCGTTTCGGCTTCTCCACCTCGGGACTGGTCTGCATCCGAAGCAGCCCGATGATCTGGAGCCCTGCGCCTTATTCTACTTGTAACCGCATGATCAAGAAGTAGGGTGGTTAGCCCTACTCCTCGTTGTTATGCCTCTCTCGTTTGTCTCTTACGTCGCTATCCACTGGGGTTGGCAAGGTTGCTAAGAGTCCAGGCTTTAATAAGCACACGTGAAGGTGAGAGTAGGCCATTTGGGAAGCTTTTGCATTGCCGCATTATTCCCTTTGGGCCCCTATTGTCTTATTATTATTCTTATTATTTTTTATTAAATTATTATATTATATTATTATGTATTATTATTATTATTATTATTATTAATATTCTCTTGAAAAGTTGTCGTCTGCCACAAACTTTGTTGAAGTCACAAAACTGATACATTTAGAGTATTAGGGCCGGCAGACATAACGTATAGTGGTGTGTACCGAGGAATGCCTCTCTTGCAGCACAAGGGACTCGTGCTCCGTATGACGTGTAGTCGACACTCGTATAGGAAAATGTTTTACGCAGATTCAATTTATTTTTCTGTCGTTTTTTACATTAAAGGGGTGTCACCACCTTTATTTTTACCTCTTTATATTTTAATTTTCAGTTAAGGCGTTATTTCTTTTCTTCATAATTTTCGAACTAAAAACATACAGAGTAGTACAAATGTCTAAATTGTAAATTTTTATCAGTTCACAATTTTCCAATCTTTACCACTTTTTTCAAATCCGTGTGAGTTTCACCAGATGTTCCCCATTTCTGAACAGGATCTGTGGGATTTTGCTAGGGATCCCTATTTCGGGATTTTCCCAAATTTTGGACAGATTTGCTGCAGGTTTTCCATTTATGAATACTTATCAGTTTAAAATTACAAAATATGCATAGAACAAAAATCATCGACGAAAAATATTAAAAATTGTAAGACAAAATACATTTTTTACACTAAACAAAGTTTCAGTCTTTTTATTAATAAATACTAAATTTTAATATGCAATATTAAACTTCTGCATAGAAAATTAAAAAAACATTTACCATCAGTACACTTCTTAGCATGCCTAAAAAAGTGTACATAATATATATAGTAGGTTACGGATCTGCGTCGAAGCGACATAGTAAATTGATGGAATGATTGCATCTTTCATTGCATATAAAATGTTCAATGGAAATGCATATTTCAATTATTTTGGAAGTAATGTTGAAATAATTTTGAAATAACAATCAATAATATGCATATTTACATGGATAACATTCTATTTTGTAAATGGACTTCTTATAATTCTCTGTCAGGTTTCGGATTGTTCTTTGCTTTATTTACGTGTCAACAATCATCTAAAAGTTGTTGCGGGCTTGATCAATAAAAAACTGTAATTTTTCTAAATATTTATTGACAGCTGATTATGAAAAAACAATGTAAATCCACATTATTACAGAAAACTATTGAATTTCTGTATATTCTTTACCAATAAATTGTTATAAACAAGTATTTTTTAAAAAACAGGGTTATTTTATTTTTGGCATATATCTTATTTTCAATAGTTAGTTAAAGGATAAAGGAAAGGAATTATCCCCCGCTTTAATGACATTTTTAGCCTATTCGCAGGCTCTCGGGTGGATTGGTCGGAAAGACATTCAAAGACAATACAAGACAATATTTTTAGACAAACACAAGGCATCACCCACCCAGAGCCAGTCCCCTCATTACTGCGCCCCGTAGAGCGACTTGACCCCTGTGTATCGAATTTGCACGGGGTCTGAGAAAACTACGGAAAACCCAGACAGATACAGACGACGAACTATTTTATCATCACTCTGATGGTAAAGCAGCTATGTCTCCCACTCAGCAATCGGCCTGCTATCTTTGCCGTAGCAGACGCAACCCTTGTTTTTTTTTATTTCAACAGTCACCTTTCCAAGTATAGATCCGCAATCACGATGCTTTACTTGAAAGAGCGATGCGCGTCGCGTCGAGCACAGGGCAATTGCTGGTGCGGCGAGATGGACGTCCGGGCTAAGGCGTCAGTCTTAGTTCGCTTGAACTGAACGTCGCGAAGGTCCCGAGTTCGAATCCCCGTCCGTGCAATTTTCTCTGCTTATGTCAAGTGTGGAATAGCCGGGGATTCTTGCTGGGCGAAGGTGCGAATTTAGGATCGCTGCCGACCCCGGTCGGCAGTTATCGGTACCGTCAGCGTCTTATCCGCGGTCGGTACGTCGTCGTGGGTCTTATTTCGAATAAAGATGGGATAATCCCCGCGCCATACTCGCTACAGCACAGACGTCGAATCTGCTGGTGGTACCGATACTGGGGTAGGGGGGACTGGCTCTGGGTGGGTGTTGGGTGTGTGTCTGTCTAGTTCTCTCTTGTGCCGTCCGGTCTCTGTCCTGTACCTCTCCACCCGAGAGCCGACCCGCGAATAGACATATTAGTCATTAAAGCGGGGGAAAATACCGTAAATTGGGGTAAAGTCGGTATAGCCGACTTTACCTCAATTTACGGTACCTTGTCCTTTTTTTGTCCAACAGTTAGTTTGGCGCTATTTGCGCTGTGGTAGGCATGGGTCTTAAGGAACACATTCTAATGTAATTTATATGGATTTTTAATGGAAATTGATATAGAGAATATATTCTATAATACCATAAATATATAAAGATTTAGAAAACGATGTAGGTGATCTATTCCATTTCAAATCATAAATTTAAAATTCAAAATCATGTTTTATACGATTTTTGTTGCTCTTTTGGGTAAATAAAGAGATACGTATTTTTTTGTTTTGCAAACAATTTTTCGCGAAGTTACGGCCTACACACAAATTTTGCTGGTGATTTCATTTTTGCCCGAAACAGGTAGAAAATTATATTCAAGTCACTCTATTTTCGTTAAAAATCGATATTTTAACATTCTATTTTCTTAATTGAGTAGTGTTTTAAATGTTCTTTCATGGCCATTTTGAAATTTTACAAAATTTTAAAAATTAACAAAATGGCGGCCATATTTTTAAAAATAGAAAAACTCGACTTTCTCAAAAACATAATTTTTCAAAATTCTAATTTTTTTATCATAATTAGATAATATAAAAAAGAAAGTTTTCCACTAGGTTGGGTCTGCGCTAAAATGGTGTGAAAGCGTCAAGAATTTTTTTTCTGAAAAAAGAAATCGTTATTTATCAGGTTGGTAACGTCATCTTTCATTTAGTAAAATAAAGGAAAATTTGGATCATGTCTATTAGCCATAGAAACTTTTAAATATTATTATTAATAAAGTTCAAAAATATTATTATTAATAACATTCGTTGAAAAATTGCCATCCATCAGTATATAAAAATGAACGTATCAATGTCGTTCAGGTTTCATGTTAAAGATGAAGCATAGATCTACTTATCTAATCGTGAAACAATTACAAATCAAAAAGCACCCCGATTCGGGAGAGGCTATGAAAATTCTGCAATTTTCTTATTTTTGTTGTTCTATTTACGCATTATTATTAGACATCAACAATGGCGATACGCTCAATTTTATGAACGGACCTAATGGTGCGTGAACATCGTTCAAATACCTTGGGCCGATAACGGAGTAAGCGGTAGCCCGTTTTTATTCTTAAAATATAAAAAATTGTTTGTTAATGTTAATGTGTGAAAGTTTCTATTTGTAATATATACGCTTAACATTTTGCTGTTGTTTTACTAACTGAAAGATGACTTCGCTGAAACCTGATAAAACGCGATTTCTTTTTTCAAAAAAAAAATTCTTGACGCTTTCACACCATTTTAGCACAGACCAAACCGATTGGAAAGCTTTCCTTTTTATATTGTCTAATTATGATAAAAAAAATTAGAATTTTGAAAAATGATGTGTTACGTACCGTCCGTCCCACCCATATTATATCATTTATATTATAATAAATCAACCTATTATCAAAGTCCACCGTGAGAATATGCACGGCTTGCGACTTCACATAGAAGTCAAGAGTGCAAGCTCAGCATAGTCCCACGGTTGGAAAGTAATGCGACGACGAGCTCCGCTGCGCTCTCGATTCGAGACAGCATCGGAGAAGTCAGTTGGTGAACGGCGTACACAAAACAAACGTCGCGTTTAATCATTTTATATCCTACCTCACCGCTCACAACCATAACAAATTTGGTGTCAGAAGTGACGCTCCGCGCGCGATTTTTCGTTTTAACTTTTAATAGAGAATCGTGTTGGGGTATCGCCCCCCTTAACGCGGAGTTTCGAACCCCCTCCTCATACCGAGGGGTTTATTTCTTTTTAAACGGGATGCGCGTCTGTTAGGTAAAAGAAAAGTGCGCGCGTCGCGTAACTTATCGCGTATCCCAAAAGAGGAAGATGCATTCTCTCCCAAGGAGGTAAAAGAAAGCGCGAGTGAGTGAGGGTGCGAAAAAAAAGAAGAAAGAAAGAAAACAATAAAATCATCAGAATGTGGACAGATGGTGACAGCGATTTCGACCGAGAAGAGGCAGAGTTGGATGCAAAAGTTCAACAAACTATTGCGAACAGTAATTGGCAAGCAGAAATACAACGTATAATATTACAAGTATTTCCTGCGAAATCCGCGTTACATAAAATGTGCTACCAATTAAGAAACAAACCTGTGTTCGAGCTATTCCTTGAATTATTTATTAATGAGCCTCATTATGGAATAGGAGATGTAGATATGCAAATTTTAGAAGAACGGTTCGAAACCTATGAAGGGTCGAACGATTTCTATGAAGACATGAACATGGATGTATACGATGACGAAGAAGGTAACGCAAATACAGAAGAGGAACCTTCAAGTGGACCAAAGGCTCAAAGGTTTCATGACGATTTCAATGAGGATGACGAATGGACGGACATCGACTCTGACTCGTCAGAAAATGAGCAGACAAACGGTGCAGAAAAACCGCGACAAGTGTCTAACAGCACGAAAAAAAGAGAAAAGGTTGATGTTGAAGCCGACGCGCCGTCAGCTCCGCAAACGGTCACAGATACCAGGAGAGCGCGACCTCCAGAAACCTTGCCGATTCTACACGAAATTCGGCCAAGCACGAAGAAACTCGCAAGTTCGCACCCGTCGACGCAGTCAGACCAGACATACAAGTTTCACATAGATTTCGCTGCAAGTGTTGATAAATCGCACCGCAATCAGATGCTATTCCGACAAAGAGTTGAAGACTCTCATGTCCAAGAGGTTGACGATCCAGAAAACAACTCTCAACGAATCAATCCGAAACGTAACTCAGAAGCACTATCGGAAAATCAGGATTCGAACTCCAAGATGATTTTAGACACCGAATCAACGACCGACATCATCGACCTCGACGAAAAGTTGCTGACCACGTCCGAAACTCTTCATCAAAATTCAATTCCAAGGAGAAGTTCTAGAATAGATAAAAGTTTATCAAAAAACAACCCGAGCTCTTTAGAGAGTCCGCACTGAGAAAATAATGACGAATCTAAGCACGTCAAACGAGTAAAATTGACGGTGAAGAAAGTTCCAGTCAACGTTCTTCCTAAGTGCGAAAAAAAGTGGAAAATCTAAATCAAAGGAATATAAAAGTGACACGTGTCTGTGCATTTTCGCGGCCTCCGCCCGAACCACCGCCGGGTGAGAGTAGCGAAGAGAGGACGAGGGAATAATCCGTCTCCTCTTTGTGCGGCTATTCGCAATCGCGCGAGTAACCGCGAAATAAATAATACTACGAAATAAATAAATAATACTGCCGATATTAAAAGTGGTTTACTATGGTGTTACGCAGATAGACAGTATTTTAGAGACAGTAAGTTTTCAAATACTTATGTTGCTGAAATGTAGAATGTATCAAGCTTTGTAAAATTGTTTGTACATCGGCGAGGACGCCGACTTTTCGTGGTGGGGAGGTGTTACGTACCGGTGGTACGTAGCGTCCGTCCCACCCATATTATATCATTTATATTATAATAAATCAACCTATTATCAAAGTCCACCGTGAGAATATGCACGGCTTGCGACTTCACATAGAAGTCAAGAGTGCAAGCTCAGCATAGTCCCACGGTTGGAAAGTAATGCGACGACGAGCTCCGCTGCGCTCTCGATTCGAGACAGCATCGGAGAAGTCAGTTGATGAACGGCGTACACAAAACAAACGTCGCGGTTAATAATTTTATATCCTACCTCACCGCTCACAACCGTAACATGATGTTTTTGAGAAAATCAAGTTTTTCGTTTTTTTCAAAAAATAATCGCCATTTTGTTAATTTTCAAAATTTTGTAAAATTTTAAAATGGCCATGAAAGAATATTTAAAACACTACCGAATTAAGCAAACAGAATGTTATAATATCAATTTTTAACGGAAATAGAGAGATTTGAAAATAATTTCCAACCGGTTTCGGACAAAAATGAAATCACCAGCAAAATTTGTGTGTTGGCCGTAACTTTGCGAAAAATGTTTTGTTCGCAAAACAAAAAAATAAATGTCTCTTTATTTACCTAAAAGAACAATAAAAATCGTATAAAGCATTATTTTAAATTTTAAACTTATTTTCATTGCATGATTTGAAATGGAATTGGTCAGGTGGAGAATTCAAAAACCTTACAAAATTATGTCGAATACCCAGTCATAACTTTTTTGGCAATTTTTTTGAAAGAAAATTTTTATTTTGGGCCCTGCGTCGCGACCATCTTCAGTTTCTAAATATTAATCGAAGGTTTGACGAGAGAAAAATAATGTGAATTCATAATTATTCTTTGCAAAAGAACAGACTTTGAAGATAGATAAAATCAAAGACGTATATTTCAAAACGTGCAAGTAATGAAGACACTTCTTATGCACTGTTTGACAAATTTATTACAAGTATTTGTTGGTAAAGAACAATTAAACATTTTTTTATAATATTGTGAATTTACATTGTATTTTCACTGATAACTGTCGATAAATATTTTAAAAATTTGGATTTTTTTTTATTGATGAAGCCACGCAACAACGTTTAAATGAATGTTGTTGGACAAATAAAGAAAGAACAATCGGAAACTGCCAAAAAATTATATAACAAGTCCATTTACAGAAAAAAATTACATACATGTAAATGTGCATATTATTGTTTATTTCAACATTACTTCCAAAAAATATTTCAGTTGAACAGATTCCAGGCAATCTTCTATTATATTAATTGACTTCCTTCTGAAATTTCAGGTCATGTATTTCACGTCATGTTCTACGAATTCATCCCTTCCATAGGATTCCTGTTTTTCTGAACTGTATTGTAATAAATTCCCTTCCCACCCAATGGCAGGCTCAGTCATAGTGGTTGAAGTTTCGTTATTGGTTGAAGTAGGTGTATCTTGAGTAGAATGTTGGTGAGGTAGACTGTAAGATAATTAGTGATTATATAATATTAATCTATTTTTTTCTACGAATCTCTCCCTTCCATATGAAATCCGATAGTCAAACGTCCCTTTCCTTCCGCCGATTTTGGCATGGAGCAGCTACCTCGGAAAAGGCTGGTAGGAGTATATCCTACTCTGAACCAGCTACCTGGGAAAAGGAAAATGAAACTATGCTGTTTTCTTTTTTCTAAAGGCTTCCCCTTCCCTTTCATTGTTCTTGCTTTTCCTTCTATATCGTTTACGGTTCCTATATAAAGTGTTTTCACATTTGATTTCATTCAGTCTCCAATCTCCAACTAGCATTCTGGCTAGATAGGCAGTCATCCATATAGATCGGATAAGAAGTACGAAATTACGCTGGGAGTACAAAGTACGGTATGTATTATATTCCGTGTCCGGGGTCATCGAACATGTAGTCCAGGTAACGCGCCCCGTAGTTTTTAATTTTTAACATTGAAACCATTTTTACCTACTTGTGACTTTAAAATCCAGGTAAAAGTAGTTTGAAAATATAGTATTTTTACTTTTTTGTCATTTGTTACTTGGTCTACTATATAATAGGCTGTATATTAAAGCATGTTTACTGGCTTAAAAAAAGATAAAAATAATATATAAGCAATGAATGTCATATCGGCAAATCTCCCTAACTGCCGGCATTTTGATTAAAAACATAATTAATTTTCAAAAATATTAGTGGAACAATTTAAAGTAATGTAATTTAAAAAAATTTTCGGTTGGTGCTGAGTTGGGCCGCCAACGACATCATTGGTCCGACCTTGATAACCGTAATTGGCCTAACCAACGAAATGATAACCACAAATTTCATTTGACATACTTTATTTTCTATGGTTGGCACTACATTGGTTGCCACGGTTCGACTGACTTTGGGAAATTTTATAAAATGAAACTGACGGTCGGGTAAGGCTGGGGACAGAACTGGGCCAACAGTCGGTGGTACTCGCATAAAAATAAATTACCATAAAAGGCCCAACGGTAGGGCCAGTGGAGAGGAAAAGTGGGGTTAATAATTCTGAATTGTATAATTTAAATCTATTTGTATATATTAACTATTTGTATAAATGCACTGAAACACAAACGTCTTACATTGAGACACAACAAAAATCATCCATTTTATAGTGAAACATGATTGATGTTTTAACAGACATGAAACACGTAAATGTCTTATTCTAAAACACGAACTTGGACCAGTTTTTGCAGTGTAAACTCAATATTTCAGCTCGACCTGGGTTGCTTTTGAGATAACATTATATTGAATTTTAACCGAGATGGCATTATATTGAACTGAATTATAGAGAAGTCACATATAATATTTTACAACCAATCGGAAATATTTGATATTCATCACTTTGCCCCGTTTCCCCCGCGCGAAGTACTTCGCACACTCAAATCAGTGCCCGAAAAATTTCTCTCACGGAGTAAAAAAAAATAGTATACGATACACGAGTGTAACGAGTGCGAAAGTCGCCTACTTCGCGCACTTGTATCGTAATATACTATTCACGAAAAAAATTATGGCTGTATTTGTTATTATTTTGAACAAACTCTCGCATGGATTTTCAAATTCGTCGCATTTTTGCGGAAAAAAAATTCGTTAAACCCCATAAATAATAATGTCATACATATTAAAGTCCTAGGTGCCAAAATTTTACCGGTCCCTCCCCTTAAAAATAACTGCAAAAATTACCTCTTTTGCCTGTTGTTGCCCCATATTAATTTTGTTGTTAATTTAACCAGTAATAACCGATAACTACGAAATACAATATTCACTGAATTCATAAATGCGAATTGTAAACAGCTATTGTAATTTAATGCGAAAACATGTCAATAAATATTGAAAACATTACAAATATTATCACTCAATTATTAATTAACACCCAGAGATACACATGCACGTGCACGCACGCGACCGCGCACGCTCGCGCACACGCTCGCGCACACGCACACGCACACGCACGCACGAACACGCCCGCACACAATTTAACCGTGTTTTTGTGTGCCTTAGAACCGGGAAGTACTATATGCGTACAAATTTTCTACATAGATGAAAAGGAAGTTTTAATTTTCGAAAAATGATATATATGGAACTAATGCACGTCTTGTAATGAATGAAAAACGAATTTTTACAGAATTTTTTGCAATTTATGAAAAAAATCCCTATATTGTACAATTGTATAAAGATCACGTATTCTCATGAAATATTTTTATATTAGGCTCAAATACGTCCAAATATTATGATATAATGAAATTACGAAAAAAAAAATGTAAAATTTCCTTGAACACATAATTTAAAGGAAAGCATGTAAAATAGCAAAAAATTAAAACATTTAAATTTTTCGGTAGAAACAAAATTTTTTTAGATTCTTTGGGTCATTCTGTATAAGAAATGTCTCTTGTGAATTTTTCGTAGAAATTTCCAAAAAAAATGTCATTTTTAATAGTTTGGCAATTTTTATATACGAAAATACGCATTTCAGGAAAAATTCAAAAGAGACAATTCTTGCAGAGAATGACCCAAAGAATCTAAAAAATTTTGTTTAAACTGAAAAATTTAAATTTTTTAATTTTTTGTAAAAAATGACACTATTTAGCGATTTTTCACGAGCTCCATTAATTTAAAAATAGTACTTTTCGATACAAGTGCGTATGTGTAAAGAACTTTACACATACACACGTGTGCCGAAATATTGTTTACGTACGGCTTTTAAAGTAAACTTTACGCACTCGATTATACTTTACGCACGGAAAAGTAAAGTTCTTTACACATACACACGTGTGCAGAAATATTGTTTACGTACGGCTTTTCCGTTTACTTTACGCACCGAAAAGACGTACATAAAAAATTTTTTTCAACGATATTTTATTTAATGCTTTGATCGTTACCATGTGTAATTTCTTGAGTTCAATTTATTTGCAATAGATAAAAAAGTGACCAATAGCAATCCAGTTAAATTATTTCAACTATAAAAATTGGCATTAACTGGTTGCTGAGTCGCCAACATCATGTCATTTATTATACCACAAATACATTTTTACTTCAATGGAATAAAATAATAGCAACAAAATGACTAATAATATGCCATTAATTGGTTATCATTGGCTGAATCACCGCCATCGTCATATGAATTGGCTGACAAATCGCCACCAAAACTATATTTTTTTAAAAATATCATTTCAATAGAAATCTTCAATATACAATTGGTATTAGTATCGCCACCATGCAATTCATTTCAACTAAAAATTCAATACTTCCTCCAAACCTGTGATGTATGCTCCTGGTGATATTATCACATAAAAAAAGAATGTGGCATGTCGATACCTATGCAGTGATATGGGAAATCGACAAATTTATTTTTGAAACATATGCCATATTTTGAATTATCATATTTTACTTCCATGTTTATAATCGGATAGTTCGCCTTCGGCTCGGACCACAACACGCACATTCGTAGAAAACAATTTTACACCCTTGTATATTTTTTTTTGTAAAAAAAGAATTTTACTGTAACAAAAACAATGTTAATTTTGAGGTGCTCGGACAGATGCATGTGTTCATTTCACGCAAACAAGGAGCACATATTAAACTTCGAAAATCGACACTCTAACAACGAATATAGTGTAACGTCTATATTCGTTGACTATAAGAAACGCCAAACGCTATATATGGAATTGTTCAATAAGACTCTCGATAATCTGGAACACTCCATGGTCACGCGCTTCGTAGATTATTGTCCATAAGAATTCATAATGTAAAAATTCTTGAATTATATTTATCAATTTGAAAATATTCACATCCATTATAATAGAAAAACACCGAACCGGTCACACTCCGAGCGAGCGTTAGCGAGCGAGAACATACAGCTAGTGAAGTACAAATCAAATGTTAACTGTTGAAATTCAGTATTTATATTAATAACAAGACTTTTCAGAAGAGTCGAAGACTGTGAAATTTGGTTATTAAAATTGTCATTTTCTTACAATTTTTTATAACTTTCAACGCCGACTTTTTTATGTATATTTTGTAACCAATCGATTTCTCGCATGCATTTGAAAAAAAGTACATGCGCAATCCATCTAATTGGAAAATGATGCAGGCAGACCGATGGAATGTTAAGAATTAACTTCAAGATGCAATATTCTACTTGAAAAATAAAGGAACGCATGTTTGTTTACATTGGTGTAAACAATTTTTTTATATTGTTTACCAAAAATTATAACTCCAAATTTCGGCAATAAAACCAACCTTTTTTAAGTTTCTTATTCAGATGCTCTGAATTTACTTACCTTTTACCCTTTCACTCGTACTCTGGATTTTTTTCTTGCATTTTTCATACTTTTCAAAAATATCCCGAAATATGAATTTTAAATGGATTCGCCTTATAAGTGGTGAAAAAAGAAAAATTCTAAAGCAATAAACAATATGAATATTTAATTTTTGGACACGCTGTCGTTTTGTAGGTAGAAAATGGTAAAGAAAGAAAAATAACGGGTTCAAAATAAAGTTGGTGATTCCCTTTAAACTTTTGAATGGATATTTATACATTGCACTATTGGTTTTGGGTTTTGGTTTTGGTTTTGAATCTTGAATCTACTTTTCACAACTACGATGTTTATCAACAGATCTATTTTTGCAATGAGAAAAAAAGAATATTTTATTTGTATTTTGCTTGTAGAAAGGAGATATTCCTTACTTATTTCTGCCAGTAATCCCTCATGCTGAACAGATAAAAAATTAATGAATTTTGAAAACAGGGACGTGTTTGTTAGGAACTTAATGAGTTTTAGTCCCATGATTTGTGCTACATAATGGAAAATTTGTTAGTCCTTGTGTAGCGTAGAATCTAAATCTACTTCAGACAAATGCGATATAACTATTAGAAAATAACAGATATCCATATTGAGGAAACTTAGTCATATTTTCAACATTATTTCCGATTTCAGTGAATTTATATAAAAAAAATTATAATTGGCCAATTTATGAATAGATTCTTTTTTTAAACTAGTTAGTCTAAGCTCCAGGTATGGTGATTCAAAACTTCACTCTATCATACTACAAAGGTTGACTAGGAAAAATGTGTCCAAAAAATAAAAAGTTAAAGTTGAAGGCGTAATCTGCAAAGGGATTTTACTTCCGGTTTAGTAGTTCCACAATGGCCACCGCCGCGCTCAGGGGCTTCAGAAGAACACCCTTGGTTGTATCAATGTTTCATTATTTACATTAGAATATTTCTTCTTGTACATGTCGAGGCTTTGAATAATATATTGTTTCTGTTCTTCGTTATACGAAAGTCTATTGTTATAATCGGTAACAAATTTAATAGCACGTTCTGCAACATCGTTCACAACTTTAACATTTTTCACTATATTTAATCCATATAATATTATGTATACATTTGGTTGTAAATAAAATGCAACATTTGAAGTGTTTCATTCTTGACCGCTTGTATTTAACATAATGTACGTATACTTGGTGTGACGGTCCATATATTAAATGTAAAAAAAAGTAAACAATTAGAAAAAACCGTAACAGATGAATTGCAATTGCAATATGCGTCTGGCGCTTTATTAATATATCTTCTTATGTGTTAAATTTTAGATTCACTAACTTTTAGATTTTAAATTAATATAATAAGTATCCCTCTTGCGCTAATAATTTAAACTATTGTAAAAATGCGTTTCGCACCAGGATACCTTACCCTGGACGCAATATTGATTGTATAATGTCGAAAACGAGAATAAAATTAATAAATCAAGTCTAGTACTATAATAAAGCACGGGATATTTAATCCATATTTATAACTTTCATTTGAAGCCTTGCAACATCGATATTGATAAAAGATTTATCGATCTTAAATCTTTTAAAGAAATTCAAACTTATTGGACATACAAAATCATCAATACTTTGGGTTAAAATAACCGGTAATAATTTTTCTGATACTTGAATTCTTTTTACAATGATACTGTCTTTATCATATGCATCAGTGGTTTTTATTATAAGAACCATTCTTTCCTTCATTTCATCAGAAATTGTTTCGTCGAAAAATGCCATTGCAACCTCTTCAGGACCGAGGTACTGTTACGTCCTACGTAACGCACCTCATTTCAAAGATACGGGCTTAATATCCGATGCAACAGTGCGCCTGGCTTATACTAACCGAACCTTTTAACAAATAGCTTACCGATACCGATCGAAAATAAAGAACCCTATAATTGCTAAACTTTCACTCTAACTTACAGTTTCCTTCATTATCAATAGAAAGTAATAATATCAAAACCACCATGAATAATTTTCATTTATAAAATCCAATATATCTAACCAATTTCGCAGTTTTTAATCAGAATACTTACTAACATCATTCATTATTTTATACTATTCGAAATAGACACACAGGAAAATATACAGGAAAGTCTAAAGCATCTTTAAAAAGCGCAGCAAATGGGACTCGTACCCTTGACCAACTCTATCTATTTTTAAAGAGTAACAAAAATTCCTAAGTACATCCTCTTTGTTTCTCACACGCTTATACGCATACAGACAAACTTTTCTTTTCCAAGAAAATTCTTTTTTAGACAGTTTTGAAATAGTACAAAAATTATTAACCAAAACTAAAACAACAATAGAATAATAACGTTGGTCGGATTAGTCTCCATATTTAGATACAAATTCTGTTATAAAAGAAAGTGCAGGTTTTGCAGAAATCAGATTTATAAAACAATACGAAACGTCCATTTATAATAATTCATTAATTTTTAACTAATTCCGTTTTTTCCTTTTATTACTATAGATTCAACCATAAAATTTCATTAGTCGAACTTTCAAACTGGTACCGAACAGATGAATAAATAAACATTAGCATATAAAACATTGTAAACGACATCTCATGAATAAACAATGAACTTTTTATTTATATACAATTATGTATATCTCTATTACAAGATTGAAAACCTCCTTTAAAATTTACCATCTCGATAATCATGTTTCAAGTATTGTAATCATACAAACTTTATAACAGAAAACAATCGTTTTATGAATATCTCATTGTTTATTCATGTCCTGTACGAAATTCACGCTATGTATCACTATGTATAAATTACTCTCACGATCTTTCAATAAAAGCACTGTTAGTTTGTATAAAAAAATCAACAAGAGTTTTTATTAAAACTATTAATGCAAAATATTTTACTAAAAATACAAATTACTATTATTTCAAATACAAAAACAACAACGGCATATAAAAATTACATAAGATCTATTGGATTATCCACATATTAATTTATTAAATATTAACAATTAAATAATAAATCTCCAGCAATATATGAAATACAACTGTCGTTCATTTATGTACAATCTCCAAATTAGCGTAATTGTCTAAGAACGCAAAAAGATTCCGTTTAATCCGGACGGAAGTTGCAAATATAACAATCCCATGAAATTTAGACAAAAAATCGTAGCCTCTTTTTGACACGACGCAACGCTTCAAACCGCAACGTGGCACCACGGGCTGTATTCAATATAAATACAGCATCTCCTGGACCAAAGAGGTAGTACAAAAAAAAGTCGCAGTCCTTAGGTAAACTCTTTCTGAAAAGGGACAGAGCTCCGGACCAGGGCCAAATCTTTTGGCCCGGCGTTTCTAACTCTCCCTCGAGGAACTTGTGGATCCCTTCCTCGGTTTATTCCGGGTTTGGCACGTGCCAATGCGGAATCAACCCATAGGGTTATAAGCTCGCAGTCCTTACCCCGGGGCGATTCATACCCCATTCCAAACATTGTCAATATACTAAACCAACTTGGAAGTGCTAAATATTCTTCCATTTTTTATCTTGTATCCGGATTCCTGCAAATAAAAATGCACGAAAACGACTCTCACAAAACAGCCTTTTCTACCCACATGGGCATTACGAATTCGATAGAATGCCGAGTTCGGATTAAAATATGCACAAGCAACCTTCCAAAGACTAATGGACATAATCTTATCAGGCCTGCTAGGTAAGGACCTTTTTGTATATCTTGACGATATTGTGATATACGCATCATCTTTAGAAGAACATGAGATAAAATGCGAAAAATTAAAGAAACGGTTAAGAAACGCAAACCTTAAATTACAACCAGATAAATGTGAATTTTTGAGAAAAAAGGTTTGTTATTTAAGACATATAATTAGCGAAGAAGGTCTAAAATCAGACCCGAACAAAATCAATTGTGTACAGAAATTTCCAATACCTAAAAACCAGAAGAATATCAGACAATTCCTCGGATTTGCAGGATATTACCGTAGATTTATTGAAAATTTTTCAGCTGTTGGCGTGTGAACGACACTCGCCATCTAGTTTACCGTGATTCTGATATTTTGTCGTGAAACTAGCACTTGTGCGGCATCCTGTGCGACGGCGAGAATCACATTCTTCGTAGGTATAAATTTGTTGCAATTACCGACTTTTAGATTACGTGGCACTGAAGGATTAATGTGCAAGGGTGCAAAAGTGTAGTGCTTGTGGAAAAGTGCCTTAGGACGTTTCCGTCGATTTCCGTCAGCATTCGGATCGCTTCCGACCCAAGCTCATTTGTGACGTCACTGAATACTTCCCGTGTCGCTCTTCGGCCGCACACGCCCACGCACGAAGTCAGCCGACTTCGATTCCCTCTCCTGTATGGCTAAGCAGTAAGTACAGTGAGACTCAAGCGAATCGAATTCTTCGATTCCGCCTCTCTTTTCGTTGTCACGGCAACACACGCGTGCCATTCGTTCATGCACCTCTTCGCTGTCAAGACAGCACGCACCCTCCGGGCCCACCTCTGGTGCTCTCAATAAAGGAGTATTCGCGTCTCATATTGAAACACCAAAGCCTTCGACTTCGATGCCTTAATATCTCTTTAAGCTGCACGCTTCAATAAACATCATTGCCTTCCCATTTTGGAGTGTCATTGAAACGATTCGAAGATGCCTCGTGACAAATATCAAATCTACCATGACTATGTGCAGCTTGAATCCCAACAAACAGCTTCACTCGCTCTCATAAAAAGAGCTGCAGCTCTTTTGACCAATCCGGACTTGTCATATGAACAAGCAGCCACACGTTTGACGTTCGTCGAGTCCAATTGGCAGAAACTAATGGACCGTCACGAGAAGCTAATCGACATGCAGGCTTCCCCGGAATGTGCTACGGATTCGTAATTCGTGGAGGACTTTATGGGTAGTACAGCCGAACTGTATTTGGAAACAATCGCCGGTTTGACAGCTGCCAAAAATCGTCTTGCCCCGAGCACCTCTAGCTCAATTCTGCCGCACAGCCTTCTACCGCCGATGGAAATGCGCGTCGTTCTCTGGTACCGACACTCAAGCTACCGACTTTCTCGGGTGAGTTCGCCGAGTGGCCAGAGTTTCACGATTATTTCACTGCGTTAATCGTCAATGATCGTAGTTTTGATTCGTTTAGTAAACTCTGTTATTTAAAATCCTGTTTATCCGGTGACGCGTCGAAAGCCTTAAGATCAGTGAGTATGACCGCGGATAATTTTGAACTCGAATAGAAAATTCTAAAAGATCGGTACGCGAATAAACGACGATTATTACATACACATTTATCGCGCTTATTTTCTATTAAACCAGTTGCGTCTGAAAATTCGCCCCGAGAACTTCGACGTCTCTTAGACGAGGTTCAGCTCGCTCCCGATGCGCTTCAGAAGTTGGAGCGTTCGGTATCTGACGACGTCATCGTTTTTTTAACCGCGCAACGCCTTGATCGCGGGACGCGAGAGGCGTGGGATTTTTCAATAGATTCGGATGAGTTCGTCACATTTGCCCAATTAACTACGTTTTTGACAGCAAAGATTCTGCCTTTTGAGGCATCTGCTGGTTGTGACAAACGATCTCGCGCAGCACAGAATGGTGCATCTAAAAGCAAACCCGCCTCCGCATCCCAAGTTCAAATGCATCATGTAGATGCCAACTCGAATTTAAAATGTGAAATGTGTTCCGAAGTACACCCTGTGTATCGGTGTAAGGACTTTTATAAATTGTCAATCGATCAACGGTGGGCACTCGTGCGCAATAAATAGCTATGCTCAAATTGTCTATCACGAACTCATACCAAAACACAATGCAAGAGCCCGCGCTCTTGTATGGTTCGCGGTGCATCGCATCATACATCATTGCATTCACCGTCGCAGAAAAAATCGAAATCTGCCCCGGCAAATGCAAGTACAAGTACCTCACGAGCTGTAGTTGTGGAACCTATGGTGAATCTTGTGGAATCTCACCATAGAACGTCTTGCTTACCGGCTCACGTGGTACTTGCGACTGCATGGGTAATAGTTACCGCGCCTTCACAACATACGGTCAAGCTGCGTGCGTTACTTGACCAAGGTTCTACGCACACTCTGATAACTCGGGAAGTAGCAGATACGTTGAGAACAAAATGTTACAATGCATCGGCTTCGCGATATCGGCTTCGTAGCTCAGGCGGTAGCGTGCTGGACTACGAAGTCGTAGGTCGTGAGTTCGATCCCCGGCTGGGCAATTTTTCGAAATTGTTTTCAGGCAGTTCGCTATGTGTAAGACGAACCACGCTGTCTGTTTGGCATTTTCGAGGTATTGTCTTCAGGCGGAAATCGACCCGTGGCCGATGCTGTACTTAATGTGGGTTTCTGCAGTTTCCTACATTCTCGACAAATGTGAGTATGGCGCCATATAAGACGACCTGCAGCTCTCGCAATGGTACTCACCTGTACCCGGACAAGCTCCCTGAGAGCTTTTGGGACACCTCGATCGAGGTGGAAGGTTGAGGGTAAAAAATAAAAAATAAAAATAAAAATCGGTAATAGTGAATGGTATAGGACCACGTGGGTCAGAACAGGCAAAAAAATTGTGCCGATCACAATCTGTTCGACGCATGATAATGCAGTTTCGCTTTCAACGGGCGCGCTAATTTTGTCTGATTTGACTCATTACACGCCACAATTTAAGCATTCTCCCACGCATTGGCCCCACCTAGAGGGTCTTGAGCTCGCGGGCGGGTATCCGATGAATAATTTACAGGTGCATCTCATCATCGGAGCTGATTTATTTCCGTACGCGCTTCGTAACTGTATTCGACGCGGGCGACGCGATGAGACGGTTGTAGTAAACACCATTTTTGGATGAGTGTTAATGGGAGCCACGGATTCTAAACGCCCCGCGGTTCCCCCTACGAATGTACATGCCTACCACCAACATGCGGTGGATGAATTGCACTCAGCGCTTACACGGTTTTTGGACAATCGAAGAAGTTTCAACTTATCGCCCCCTCTCCGTTGACGAAGAAAAATGCGAACGGCATTTTGCGGATACGCACTCCCGAGCGCCGAACGGACGCTACGTTGTACAGATCCCACTAAATGACGAACGATTGCTCCAAGTCGGAGACACGTTCTCGCGAGCTGCTCAATGTCTTCGCTCAATTGAGCACCGTTTATCATCACGCCAAGATGAGAACGCCTTCTACGTTAAATTCATGACCGAGTACCAAGAACTCGGCCACATGAGGATCTCGCCTTCCGAACACGAATCGCCGGTGGTGTACCTTCCACACTATCCGGTCTTCAAGCAATCGAGTTCAACGACTAAGATGCGCGTTGTTTTTAACGCGTCGTGCGTTGCTTCAGACGGACTGTCTATTAACGATAGACAATTAATCGGCCCTAAACTGCAGGCCGAGCTCCCAATGCTCCACTCGCAGTGGCGCACATACCAGTACGCAGCGGACATACAAAAAATGTACCGCCAAATTCAAGTTGACGAACGCGATGTCAATCTGCAACGCGTTTTATGGCGCGCTTCTCCGAACGACAAAATGACAGCTTATCAGATGTTAACAGTTACGTATGGTATGGCCAGCGGCCCATTTTTGGCTTTACGCGTATTGCATCAATTAGCGGAGGACGAAGGTCACGCGTTCTAGATCATTTCTGAGATATAAATTTCAAAGGATGAATAATTCGGCGATAAATGATTATAATGCCATCTATGACCAGTGTTTTGTATTCGTCTCGAAGAGACCTTTCAAATGAGCCCCCACTCGACCCATGTTGCCATTTAAGATATTCATTTAAGATATCCATTCCCAAGGGGGGCGTGGGGGGTTGGAACCCCTAAAAAATATAGCTTTTTTGAAAAATCGTTTTACGTGTTTCAGCAATTTTTAAAATTTGTTTTCTTTCAAAAGTTACAAGACCATTGGGACAAGTCCAAACTTTTGGGACACCCTGTATATCAAACGCAGGAGGTATCTAGATACACAAATCATGATATATCAAATGCTGAAGCAATCCAGCCAATAAAAAAGAAAAAGCACACACACACACACAAAAACCAATAGAACTTCTTTCTTTTTCGCTGCCAACAGAGATGTATTACCCATGGATCATATTCATCAACACCATGATGAAAGCCATGCGAGATATATGACATCAACACCCGCATGACTATGAAAACATGCAACCAAACAGAACTAGTCTATGCAAATGAAAAAGATGACGGCTACCAGACATAAAATACTGCATTTCATCTGAGGATTCACGTAGAAAAAGATTTCAGACACAAGAAAGGCTATATATAAATATAAATAGAAAGCGACTATACTTGTACAAACTATTAGTTATGCCAGCGAAAATCCCATATTGGTTAATTATCACAATACAATGCTTCTGCGCTAACACGCTTACTGACGCACGCACTCACAAAGTCTTTTTTATTATATTTTCTTTTGGGGTAAACTCGTTCTGAAAGGGGACAGAGCTCGGGACATTTTGAAATTAGAAAATCAAATTATACATAAATATTCATGTAAATCATTAATAGAAGTAATAGGAAACTGGTAATCTGTTAAAAAAGTTTTCAGAGTGCAATGCAATATCATTGTTCCGGGTGGAAAATATAAAACTTTTCGTTTCCACAGCCGATATTTTTGTAAATACCGTATAACATTTTTACACTATTTTGAATGCCACCGCCGGCTTTAGCATTACCCAAGATGTACCGCGTTGGTTGTACGGTCGGGTTTATATCTCTTCCGGGTGTTTTGTTCAGCTGGTTCCCCTAGCCGTCTGCTGTATTTGTGAATGTGTATGTGTGTGCGTGTTTGTGCGTGTGGGTGTGTCTGTGTGTGAGTGTGCACATGCGCGCATGTGGGAGTGTGTGTGTGTGTGTGTGTGTGTATGGGGGTGGGGGGGCTATTTTCGAATAGGCTATTCATAATTTATGCTCAAACTGGTATTCGTTTACTATTTGGCAATATCCTAAACGTGTGTAGAAATTCTCCACAGCTTTTCTAATAGAATTCGGAGAAATAAGTGCCGCTTCTCGCACAATCCTGTGTTGAGGATCTTTCAGGTTATGGGGTTTTGTGTAATAAACTTTACTTTTTAGATAGCCCCAAAGGAAATAATCGAGCGGCCTTAAATCGGGTGACCTTGCTGACCACTCAATAGCTCCTCCTCTACCAATCCATCGATTTGGAAATACTTCATTGAGATAGTTTCGTACTGCTGCACCGTAATGCGATGGGGCTCCATCCTGTTAAAACCAAATATTGATTTCTTAGCATTTCTTCATAAACAACGACATTCAAATTACCATCTATAAAAAATTCCCCAATTAAAGTATTATTGTAAATTCCGGCCTACACTTTCAGTTTCTGAGGATTTTTCGTGTGTGCGTTAAGAGCCAAATCAGGGTTTTTAACGGTCCAAAAACGACAATTTTGACGGTTCACTTCGGCGTTGACTGTAAAGGTTGCTTCATCTGAAAAAACGCTATGGAACAAGAAATCAGACTGCTGGTCTATCCGTGTCATGATCATGTCACAAAATTCATTATGGCAATCGTAATCATCATCATATAATTCTTGAATACGGTGAATTTTATAAGGATGATACTTGATGAATTGTAGATTCCTGCGAACAGAAGTTGCGCTAATGTCAAGTTCCTGCGATGCTCGACGCACTGAGAGTCTTGGATTCTCCACGAAAGCTTGTGCAATTTCCAATGCCTTCTCGTCTGTTTTTACTTTTCGGTCTTTTTATCAAGATTTTTCGCGATTTTTATTTGTTTCTGTATCCTTGAAACGTCTAAATGTACGTTCAACCGTTGATTTTGAAATAGCGTTACCTTGACTACGAAATGTATCATTGAGGAGTGTCTTCACTTGATCATACGATATTTGTCGGTCACCCCATCCTCTCATCATTAAAATACTTGCCAGCTCTCTTTCTGAAAGCTGTGCCATGATTACTCACAAATGAGGAATATATTAAATGTTTTTTTTGTCAAATTCAAACCAATAAAGTCGCTTCTATAGACTGCCGAAACGAAATACGTATGACAGTACTTTGCCAATACTGACCGCACAAAATCAACAATTCAACAATAAATTTATAACAAACTTTAACAATAATCTATAACAATAAAATCTCACAATAAACTTTAACAACAATCCACAATAATAATCGCTACTCGCACGCTAACGCTTTAAATCGAAAATACACCCGAAGGCTTCTAATACAAATCAAAAAGTGAAGTGTTCTCCGGATCTCTTTCTTCTTCACCGGGGGGTTGCACCGCCGCGCACTCTCTGTGGGAGACGGAATTTCAAAAGGGACCGATAGTGAAAAAAGCGGGGAGTTATTTTGGATAAGCGGGATAATACAGAGGGCGATTATCAGATAGGTGTCATGATAATAGTAGAGGGTGCGCAATGTCTTATTAAGAGTGGGGGGTAGGATGGTGATAAGAGATATCAAGATGGGAGAGAAGGCTAACCGGTGCGTCAAAATGGCGCTGCAATCAGAGAAGTAGGGAGACTACCGTAGCGCCATAGATCTCCAAGGCGGAAAATATGCTTAATTCAGTTAATTGCCTATAGAGCGATATATTGCAGCAAAGCCGAAATAGCAACTGCGCAAGTCTATACTAATGCGCATCCCGATAGTGCTGCTACGAATGTTGCGCAAGCATCGAGTTCGGAGTAGAGCGCAACTTCGAGATGTGCAGTGACTCTATATGATTCACTGCGCCGATGACGCATATGCGTATATTCATAATCGATTGACCATATTTAGTGGCTAGATGCGCGTGGAATGAACTGCGCGGCAACGCACGCGCAGGAAGACGGACGAGACCGCCATGGCGTCGGGAGCCGGTGGCAGTTCCGCGATCGTCACAATGTCGGGTCGCCGTCGATTATTATTTAATTCCGGGCGGACGCAATTACGGGCAACACGGGTAACGATCCCTCGACGGCGGTCGTCGCTGCACGCGTGCCGTGGAAAATATGCCGGACAAAAATTCGGGCGACTGGGGAAGTAATGACGGAGCTGGGTGGGGCGAAGGGTTTTTGGTGCATGACGTGCGCGAAGTGATTCGGTTTCTTTTTTAGGAAGAATTTAATAAAAGGCATCTTTACAGGAGTTGGTTTTCTGATGGCAGCGACGGTGACAAGTGATGCTTTGGTGACGTTGCTGATTTCGTGACGCAACGTCACAATTCCCCCGGGCCTGTCTAAAGTTCGGTCTGATTTGACCGAACTAACTGTCATACTGCTAGGGAAGTTTGTGCTGTCGACGCTTTTCTTAACTCTTCTCATTATATGCGGTATCTGCATCCTTATCTTCCTCCATGGATTCGATTCGCTACGCAACCTTAACATACAACTAACGCCTTACATTCATTATTCGATAAATTCTACTTATAACCAAAAACCATTCGCAACCTAATAATTGAGCATTCCATTATATTCGTCATATTATGGGCCTTACGCATTCTTTCACAGACAGCATCTGCAAAATAAAAGGAGTACTTTCTATTAACAAAGGGGAATAATCCATCGGGAACTCTACTAGCTTTAATACTGATATTATTCGGGGGGGGGGGGTAATTTCGCGGCGAAATGTCGGGCACTAGATGATAATACCCTATTACGTCGCAGAACATGATCACCTACTTGATAGCGAGTATCACTTCGGTTGTGATTATAATACTGGGCTTGTCGTTTAGAGGCTTGTTCTAAATTCTTACGAACCCAATCATGAATAAAAGGAAGACGTGTTACACGATTATGCCAAATTTCAGGATCCCCCGGCTGAAGAGCAACATGGTTATTTTCTAATATGCTACTCTCGGGACGGGGGTTGCGACCAAAATTTAGGAACGCGGGAGTCATTCTAGTAGACGATTGAACAGCTGTATTTATCGCAAAACAAAATTCAGGGAAGTGGAGATCTCAATCACGGTGATCTGCGGACACGAAGGAAGTAATCATTGTCTTAAGGGTACGGTTGACTCGTTCCACCGTATTCGCTTGGGGATGATAAGGAGGGATGGGGGTTCTAAGAGTACCAATCTGTCGAAGATGGTTATCGACATATCGATTATCAAATTCTGAACCATTATCAGCCAAAAGGAATTTTGTACCACCCCAACGATGCGTTATTAGGGCTTCTAGGGAATTAATTATAGTTGCTCCAGTGGCTACATGCAATGCACGCGCTTCCACAAATTTTGTGAAAACATCCTGAAAAACTATAACGTATTGGTTACGTTTTCGACTGGGGGGAAATGGACCCATAATGTCAGCAGCGACAGCATTCCATGGTCCTTCATAAGTTCTTTCTCTCATTATTCCTACGGGAGGAGCTTGGGTTACCTAACATTTCTGACAGGTAGGGCAACGCGAAATATATTGAGCGACATCTTGAAACACACCGGACAAAAAGAATTTTTTAGTCACACGGTGATAAGTTTAATCGACTCCCAGATGACCGGCTTGTGGGCAATTATGGGATTCGTACAAAGCACGGATGCGTACTTCCAAAGGTGCAACTAATTTCCATCTAAATCGGATAAAGCAGGTTCAATAACGGAATAGGGTCGATAATAATTGTAACGTGGCCAAACACGTTACAGTGCTATCTGCCACGAGACTCACAACGGGGATAACTTACGGGGGGGGGGGGGACTGGTCTTCAAGAACCGCTAATATTTCATATGGGTGCAATTTCCGAAATGATCTCATCACCTTATAGGGGGGACTGCTCCGAAGAAGCGCTAATCTTTATTTTGGTGATAACGTCATTCGGCTCTTTTCGAATGGTATATGTTAAGAATCTGCCGGGAGGCTTTTATCCAAGGGGAAATGTTGTCATTATAGGGGGACTGCTCCGAAGAAGCGCTAATTTTTAATATGGCAACAAATTAGGATTGATATTCGTTATTAATCTGCCGCTTTTATCCAAGGGGAAATGTTGTCATTATAGGGGGGACTGCTCCGAAGAAGTCCTAATTTTAATAAGACAACAATTAAGACGTAGAATTAGTATTTTAGGAATTAATAATTGATAATAATAAAAGTAGATATAATTCGGGTTATTTTTCAGTATTTAATTTTATTTTGATTATTTCCTAAAATAATATATTGCATGCGATAAATATTTCAGGCGTAAACATGGATATTCTATTTACTTTGTTTTGGAAGTCGGATCAAGGACGGCCTTGTTGTCGATTTTCAGAAGTACGAGACCTAAACATCCAGGGTATATCGGCAAGCACGCTGCTTATTACGGGCGTGCAGGGGGGGAACGACGCGTGGAGATTCTGGGACGTTCGCGAAGGAGAGGGTACGCGAAAGCGACGTGCCGAAACTTCGGGAATATTCGAGAATGTGTAAGAAAAGAGTACCGGGAGGGGACGGCCGTCATGTATGCTCGTACGGGCCGCGGGGCTCTCCCTACCATCACGATCGCGGTAGAGAAAGGGTTAACGGCGGTCGGCGCGGCGCGAGCGTCGCGATTGCAACCGACGAGTCGGATCGTCAGTCCGTGGCAGTCCGTTACACTCCATTGGTAGCAGTCCTGGAGCCTACAGGTACGCCTGGTCATCAAAAGGTACCAACAGCCCTGAGCGCAAATTCTTTTCGGCAACGAACTCCTTCCGTATGCCAATATTTCGATTCTTTGTGCTCACGGCTGTTTAAATAAAATGCGCTTTTTTCGGTAACTTTCTGCTTTGGTCGCGAATTCCTCAATGGTTATCTTCCGGAATCTTTCGTTTCGCGGAGAATATCTCGGGTAGATTCTTTAACGCGACTGTGGTTATCTCTTGTTTTATTCGAAATATTCGGGAAAAATGTGGTTATCTTACGATTTTTGTTTGTTCTCGTTACTTTCGGAAAGACGAAGCTCAAGGGTCACACGCGTCGGTATGGTTAACTATCGGAAACGCGATCGAAGATCTTTCTCTTAAAATTCTGTGAGATGCTTCGGTAAGAGGATAACTTCGTCCTTTCGAGGACTTCAGGAAAAAGCCGTCCCTTGTTTATCTTTTGTGATAGCTCGGTATCCGGGAGAAACAACTAGTGGTTCGGGCGAACGTAAGATCAAATCTAGTGTGGTTATCTTTATTGTTTCAAAAGTGCGTGTCCGGTGATCGGAAATAAAGACGGTAACGAAAACGGAAATACGACGCGTAAAAAGCAAATTCCGCCGAACGTGATGCTCTGTGACGTCACACCGCGATGCCGACAAGATGGCCGCCGCTTCCGAACCGCGGTCCGCGCCGCGATCTCCAGTTGGCTTGGCGAGCCGTTAACTAGCATGGTCGACATTTTAAATTCATAGTCTGACTTCTTATGATCGAAAACGCAAGCTCGTTAATTTTACCTTGGTTCGCTGAATCGCCCTTGTGAGCGATCATATCTTGAACTTCTTGGTTATCTTTTCACTCTGTTAGGTTAGGTTAGGTTAGAGTGAACACTGTGGTCTGTTATCTTGCCCCTCTTGTGAGGTGGCGCTCTCTTATGAATTAACGAGCGGACTTTTGTGCAATAAGAAGGTTTTTCTCGGGTAATACTCCAGCCGGTCTGTCGGTAAGGATAGGACCATGCGTGCGATTTATTGGTCTACTGGCTGGTTCCACGGGAATTTGAAAATATGCCTGACAGAGATCAAGCTTGGATACAAATCGAGCCGTTCTCAATCCAGCCAACACTCGATCCATATTAGGAATAGAACAGGCGTCTTCACGCGTAACCTTATTTACATTACTAAAATCTATACAAAACCGATGTTTACCGTTTGACTTAGGAACTATTACGGGATTACTCATCTATGGACGGTTCGATTTCTCAATTAGGAGGGGTAGTAGCTAACGGGGTTTCTTCTCCGGTAACTGGCTTTATTGCTGCCAGTTTCTCTTTACCTTTCCCTTTTTAGGCATATGCGGAAAACAGGGAATGCGGAATGAGCTGTAGAGGGTGGAGGCCTATAGGCTTTCTCTCGGCAAATTACAGCTTCGTGACTTCGACATACTCTGAGTAAGTCAGTAAAATCACGCAATAAATCACGCTCCACGTGTTCAGTGAATTCAGGATGCAAATTTTGACAAGCAATATCTAACTATTCATAAAGGGGAAGGAAGGGGAGGATTTATCATATTAAATAGACAACGCAAAGAAACTAAAAAATCGCGAACTGATTCATCGGGTCTTTGGGTAGGCAACGAAATATCTCTTTTTATAGTGTCTTGTAGGTGGCGCTGACCGAGAGCCTCCCGGAAAAAATTCACAAATTCCGGTAAGAAAGTCCAACTGTTTCTCTCCCTACACCATTTTAACGCAGATCCCCGAAATGCCTCTGGCAAGGCGCGAAGAATTTCCTCTTCACTGAGACTGCGGGTCATTCCATACTCATATAATTTGAGTAGGAAGTCCTCCGCATCCTCAGTATCCTCACGGGTGAATCCCGGACCATGGCTACGCCAATGGTCAATTGCCGTCTTATTTCCTAACCACGAAGGTTCCCCGTATCCCATAGGTCTCTCATGAGGTGCGGATTTGTGATATCCCGTGGGGGCATGAGACGCGAGATTGTTAGGGGGGTACGTGGATCTATTTACCCAAGAAGAAGAAGGAGGGGGTCCTGCTGCCCAGGCGGCGGCAGGGGTTTGATTACGCGACCACAAAGAGGGAGGAGGGGGTCAACTATTCCAAGCAGTTTGCGCGCTACTGTACCGCGGACCGGACTCATTTAAATGATAAGTTAGGTCAGGGGCAAAATGCACGGTAGAAGTACGTTGGGATTATGCTGAAGGCATTGTAGGGGGTGGGGAATATACACCGGTGGCATACGGTGTTTAAGGGCGTTTTGACGTCGTTTAATAGGAAAGGGTGTGGATTGAGGAGGTATTAGGAGAGGTACAGGTGGAGGAGGATATCGACTATCGGCCGAGGCAATAGAAGAATGTGGGGGTAGATTAGTAGGACGGGGTGACGGGTAGACCAATTGGAGAGGGTGGAGGGTACTACTAGGGGGTGGAGACGAAGGAAGGGTTGAAAAGGAGGTTATAGTAGGCTGAGAGGGCTGAGAGAGGGGAATATGGATATTTACCGCTGGGGCCTGGTGAGGAAGGCGTCTAATGCGCGATAAATCCGCTAGAGGTCCTATGGTAGTTTCATTAAAGGATAGGGGATCCTGATAAAAATTTCTCGACTGATCCGAAGGGAGGAAAGGTTCACCGCAGGGTATTTGGATTCCTACGGAAGAACCACGATCAGTGATCGCGGGAAGACTAACTGAGGGTGACGACACGTCCATTGTAGGAGGGGCCGTTGTACGCGGGGGTCCAGAATAGGGCTAGGGGGTTACATTCTGGAGGCAATCCCCAATAATGTTATCCTCTACTGCTAACGAGAGGGTGAAGGGAGGTCGTCCGCCACGCTCATCAATGACGGCCTCCCAATTCACCAAAGTATCTGGGTAACTACTTTTTACGCGATATCGGATAGGACGAGCCCGAAGCTCGACAAGACTACCACTGTGGAAATTCCTGCTCGATCATAGATCAGCATCTCATCCCGAATACCCTCCGCCTCAATCTGAATGGCTACATACTGGTCTGCCGTAGTAATAGCCAGTGGTGCCCCACCAGAAAGAGTGGGGATAACAGACGTGGTGGTAGCCGTCGCTAGGATGGTCGTTATTATAGGGGTGGGGATAGTGGTGGCTACGACGGTTACTGAAGGGGTATCGGTGATACCACTATGTCCAGAAGTAGACGTCACTGGGACGTTCACCAATCCCCCAGGTGGGGGGGGGGGGGGGGGTTCTAATAATTTTTCCTTTAATTAATCGCCACACGCAAAAGAGAGTTATAAAAATAAACCAAAAATAATTAAAAATAAATAATTAAATAAAATAATTAAAAATAAATAATAAAATAAAATAATCAAAAGTGGGGGAAAATAAATTACTCGAATTGATCAAATCAATAAAACCGCAACCGAATTTCAGGAAAATTCTCAATGTTCAAACTATCAAGGGGAGGGGCTCTATAAAAAACACTAACAAAATGTTAACTGGTATTTTTTTTTCGTTTACAGTAAAGTTAAAGTTAGGAAATTCGGTAAAAGTAAATTTGGTAAAATAAATTTTAGTATCGTTGTTCCTTATTACAGTTCGAAATTAAGTGTCTCGAAACGATTTTTAAAAATAGAAATCATAAATTCAACGCATTCGAAAAGTTGATAACCGCTTTCGGTCGTTGTAAATCACGACAGAAAAAAAATGTGTTATTCAGAGGTCAGCGATAGTTGTGTATTTGAACTTGATGCTGTTATTTGTTTAGGAACTACAGCAGTTCTGAATCTTGTGTTGTGTAGAATAATTAAATTCTAAATTGTATTTTGTAAATTGCATGTTTCATAATTGAAAAATAATCTTTTTCTTGTAAATTTTTGAACATTAAAAATTCTAAAATTTCGAAAATTAGTATCTGTTTTATATCTTATCCTTTTTAAAAAGTCTCAATAGTATTTTTTGAATTTTTTGAAAATTTATTAATTTACAAAGATTTTGAAATATAAGTTAGGAATGTTATAATCGATTACTTGTTTCATGTATTAAATTTATAGAATAAAGAGTACTTCGGGACTGCGTAAACATTGGATCTGTTATCACGGCGAAAGTAAATCCCTTGTTTAGGAATACCAACTGTTGACAAAATCGAACAAACAATAAACACGATATTGTTCGATTTCTAAGATACCTGTGTTGTCTCGAAACTTGTTTTGATGATTGGGTAGTCTGTTTATTCGAATTGTATATTACGCATAACATGTTTTTCCGGTCTATGTATTATTATCTATTGTGACGTAGTCACTGATCGAGCCGTTAATTCTCACCGGGGAGAGCATTCCGGGGGAATCCTTCCCCCTATTCGCCGCTGTTCTCGCCCGCCGTACCGGGGATAAGCGCTATGGAGGCTCAGACCTCCCCGCCGTCGCTCCTCTAGTTAGTCCCTCCCCCACGGACGGAGCCGAGTGACGCCGGGGTTTGTCTCTCTCTCTCTCCGCCAATGGAACCCGAGCCGACTGACTCGGTCAAGTATCTCTCTCTCTCCCTCTCCGAAGGAGAAACCGGTACGAGCGGGCGGCGCGGCCGTCGCGCTTCTCCCTCCTTCCACGGATCATCCCGACATCAGGCCCCGAGGTGGCGCCACTCGAGGAGTATGCCAGAAACGGACGATCGCGCTTCAGTTCAGTTCGAATTGTCTCGTTGCCTCTCTTGCGCCACGGGAGCGTCACCCGAAGAGTTAGTACGCGAATAGTGCAAATCGAAGAAAAAGTCACGTAGTGCGACGAGGAGAGTGCCTTCTCCATTTTTTTGAATTTTGTGCCAGGTCGACCTCCGACAACCCGGGACCCCACCAACAGGAGGTGCACGCACTCCCGGACCCAACCGGCTTCTCCATCCGACACCGGAGAAGACGACATCCCCGGCCTACATTGGAGGACACCATCCTTGGGAGGAGTTCACCGGAAACATCCAACTACCCGTAAGTCGCCCATGGGGCCACCATTCTCCCGACACCCCCCCTGTTTGCGAATTCCGTGTAGTGCGGTATACACGTCCTCTTTGTTCGCGATTTGCCTCCCCCTTCGATTTTCCGTTCTTTTATATTAGGGTATTTCTCCGGTCATCTTTCTTTGTAACGGTTCCCCTCGCGTGATTAGGGCCCGCGCCGTATGATACCGTTAAGATAAATCTCATGTAATCTTATCGGAAAATATATCGATATTGAAATTACTAAATAATCGTAATTTATTTCGATCCCCTCCTTGCGTTTCCTATTTGGGGAAATAAAAAGTGGGAGATCACACTATAAGAAATTTATCATTTACATTTATTATTATTGTATGTGATTTCTCATTGCGAATATTATTTCAATATCCGTACCGACTTATGAAGAATACTCTGGGAAATCGATAATGTTTTTTTTATAATTTAGGATCTGGCGTGTAAACGCATCATTCGAGGAACACTTTCGCGTTATATGCGTGTGATGAATATTACCAAATTTTGAATTATTATTTTCGGGAAAATTTTAATTAAATTGGGGAATTAAAATTTTGGTAAAGGCTTGTAATTTTACGTAATTTTTTGTAATTTTGGGTAGCTTTGTATATTTTTTTCTTTTCGCAATTATTTAAGAGATTTTGATAACTTTTTACAGAACGAATTGAAAATTACAATGTATTATTGCATCACCGTTCCACTCTTCATGAGACAGGAAGACGTTAATAACTCTTTAGATCGTTTAGATACCTCTCAGTAGATATCTGTCACGTTAGCGACTCGAACACGACGGATGAAAAGGCCGAGATTTTGAATTGAGTGCCGATGTATGAAAAATCAGATCGTTATGTCCACCACACAAGATCATTTATTTTACACTGTAATTGTACAATTCTTATCGCGTAGATACTATTTTCTAACTGGGCGCTGCGAGTAGAGATCCGTGTGGCTTTTCAAGCGTCTAGCCGTGAACTGCCGAAATTTGCACGTGCGAAAAGAAAACGGAAGCCGAAAATCACGTGTCCGCGTAGTAATATTCGACGCTCGTCGGGTACATATACTTAAATAAACAAATTGTCTTATGGTACTATACCGATTACAATTTTCAGTTATATCAACGACCGAAAGCGAATATATACTTCAACTATCCGTTTTAGTGAAAAATTCATTTCGAGTACAAGGTCGTGAAAGTGTATTACGAAATCCGTTATTTCGCTATTTTTTTACGATACTCCAGATTTCTAAATGTAGATTGGAGTCAGGACGACGAAAGCAGTCATGCGATGGTCGGCTTCATAAGCACTCTTGTCGCTGACTCCGCTTGACAAGTGTTAGTCCCGCATCGAGTGCGTCTCGTATCGATTTCGATGCAGAAGTCTCCCGCGGGAAAGATCGGAGCAAAATGGCATACGGCAGATTGAATACTACGCGTTTTTGAAACCGAAACCCATCTCAACCTCCTGCATCCCCCAATCCCCCTGGTCACGACCAGTAAATGAAATCTTTTGGGGTCCGTACGCGAGATATACGCATTGCATAACCCCAAATCAATCAGATCGTCGTTACTCTTCGGATCCAGAATCCTACGTTCGGCGAGCTTACGCTCAACCTTTTATTCGGGATATCGTGGAGTAGGCCAAAGAAGTAACTATTTCCCCTCGATCACTCCGGATTTCAATGCATTTACTACCAATAACACATAACGCGTTGCCCCGTCAACTACGCCGCAAGCGTCTTGCAATAGAGCGGTGAGTTGTGCAGTCGCATTTTTTCTAGCTCCGTATTTCTCGGCAAATTTCATTGTATTTACCCAATTTGTGGGAGTTCAATTTCTAGTGGCATATCTCCGGAGCGGCTCGGAAGGTTCCTGTTTTGTGCTTTTTGTTATCCGAGTCATTATTCTGGAGTAAAACGAAATTTTTCCTTTTCTCGCCGAAAATTCTTCGACCGTCAGAGCACCGGCTGTCAACGCCTGAGTACGTACCACGTGACCAGTGACGTTTCTACACTACTATCCGTATAAGCAGCGCAAATACGTCTCCGTGTACTTCGGTCTCTAGTTGGCAACATGTCACGATGATCTTACTTGCAACTGCCAAATTTTGTGTGTGTGTGCGCGTGTGTGTGTGTGTGTATGCGTGTGTGTGTTTGTGTGTGTGTGCGTGTGCGTGCGCGTGTGCGTGTACGTGTGCATGTGTGTGTACTATACTTATATATATTCGCGAAGCTCGCGTGCATTTACAATGATTCTTTGTGTTCCTTGTAAACTACAAATTGAGGACGATCTCGCGCACGCATATGTTGCTTGTAAGTCGAAATTCCATTCAACCCGCATACCCGCTTCTTCTTCGAATACTAAAGCCGGCGACTTAGTTTGCTGCTTAAATTCTGAAGTGGGCCGATCTGAAAAGATGAAGCCCAATGACGCGCTTCACTCGTTCAAATAGTGGATCGTCGTTTGCGTCCGATACTAGTGATACGTCAAATCTTCACATCCCGCCCGCGTTTCAGCTATATTTAGACAAACATGATAAATTTAATAAGCAGCGAAAGCTAAACTGGATCGGATACTGAAGCTCGAAGAAAGGGTCAACACAATTGACTCAAATGTTTATGTGCTACAAACTGCTGTTCAAGCCCTCCAGGTAGATAAAGCCCGCATGGCTTACGAATTACGAAACGGTGAGCTCACTTTATCGGGTCTTCCTGAAACACAAAATCAGGATCTGATTAAGATTGCGTTGAAAATTGCAAGTTTGCGCGGCGTTATCGCAGAAGTTAAAGATATTCTCGCAGTCTATCGTATACCCCACTCGGCTACCGCTGCTGCATTCGCTAATCGTTCGCCAGTTTCTGCGGAGCCTGTTCCAACCACATCTCTTGCGACATCTGTGTTTTCGGCGCCATCTATATGTGTAAGGCTGCCTAATCCCGTCCTACGCACCTCGTTTATTCAGGGTATGCGGACCCGAAAAGCATTATACGCGAATGAAGTTCATGATTCTCTACCAAAAACACGCATATATGAAAACGAATCTCTACCCGTATGGAAAAAATCAAAGGTAATCTAGCGCAATTCACCGTACGATTTTGACACATTTCGGTACGTCTGTATAGAATTACGTACGGTGACGTACGTTTACGTACGTTCGCGTACGATTTGGTTACGATTCGAACATTTTGTACACCATTGTACAGAAACGTACGCAAACGTACGCGAACGTACGCAAACGTACGCGAACGTACACAAACGTACGCAAACGTACACAAAATTGCTAGAACATACTGAAGCATGCGGAGATGTACAGCATTGTACACTGTAGATGTCAAACAACCATTCGTAATAAAATATTTTCGTACAAAAACGTCCGGAATCATATGAATATGCACTGAAACGTACGCAGACGTACGCAAACGTACGCAATTGTACGGATATATGCAGCCATATATAGAAACGTACGAGATTTTGGAACGATTTACAGAAACGTGCCCGACTGCACGAGTATTGAATATCCCAGATAGGTGCCCGTTATTTTTTTTCGATTTTTTGTCCAAAATTTTTCACGTAATTTTGGAAAAAAATGACCCAAACCAATTCTTCTACATTCGACAAATATTCCAAAAATTTGTCGCGTTTTGTAGGAATATTTGTATACAAACAAATTTTTTTTTATTTTTAATTTTATTATTATTTTTTTATTTAATTCAAATATTTTTTAACTTTTTTTAGTTGATTTAATTTTCTTAAGAAAGTTGTTCTCAAGCGGTCACCATCCAAGTAGTGTTCCCCACCAAGAATACTTGACTAGAAACAACGATCGCGCGCGACACCGACCACTGGTCTACCACTGTCGATCACTATCAGTAACGTAATATGATATTTCTGTTACACATTAAAATTTTTAAAAATTCTTAATTATCTCAAAAACGGCCAGAGATAAGCAAAATATGACAAAATTTTGGAGGCTATCAAAAGGGGGTCCCATTGAGTCGGTTAATGCGTACATACGGCATGGCGATCTGCTTTTGAGAAAATTTAAAAAAGAATTGTTTAAAGTTTTATAATTTGAATATTGCAAAGAAATATGATCGTATATTTTTAAAAATGTTCCTATCATATGGAATTTACTGCATTAGTGCATTTTGGCGGTAATGATGAATATGAAAAAATAGATTATTACGGACTCACAATACATTGAAAGCATCACTTTAGAACTCGTGTATTGCTTTCGAAAAATAGTGAAAATATACATTTATATGAATATAAATAATATCTCTCTTAATAACAGATTGATTCCTTGGAAAAGTATTTCATGCAATATAAAATACGAAATAGGAATGCTAAAAAATAGAAGATTAAAATTATCGCTGTTGCAGAATAATTGAAGTTATCATTGATATCGTATTGCTACGATACTTTTAATATTTAAGAAACTGAACAAAAATGTTGGTATTATAGAAGAACAAAAAATTTTGTTTATATAAAGCGGATGTAGGAAGATATCGCACAATAGCTTTGTTTGAGAGAGAATTATAATTTCCGAATAAATGACGCAAAATACCTTATTAAAATATATAGGACAGTCTTTTACAAGAATCTTTAGAAATATTGAATTTGATTTTATGTATATACATATAAATGTATCTTTATACTACTTTCCGAAAACAATACATGTGTTTTATGGTATTAATTTAATTGTATTATGAGTCCGTAATTACCCACATTTTCATATCTTATTACCCCCCAAAATGTAACTTTATTTTATAAAATATTATTTCTAAAGTTTCTTGTAAGAAACTGCCATATATTTTTTGTCTTTCGGAGGAAACAAAAGAGCTTTTTTAAATAGGACTCCAAAAATTTATTTGTTCATCCAGAATACCATTATCAAGTTTATGTTCAGTTTCCTAAATATTAAAAGTATCGCGGAATTACTCGTATACATATATGACTAGAATATGGTATGATGCGTCAAAAAAAAAGTGGTTCTATAATATTAAATTCATTATAACTTCAATTATTCTGCAAAAGCGATAATTCTAGTCTTCTATTTTATAGCATTCCAATTTTATATTTTATATTACGTGAAATATTTATAAAATTTCAAATACTTCGCTGCAGGTTAAACGAGTTTAAAGAATTTCAAATTACCGAATGGAGGGAACGCCGCGAAAATCATAAATTAATTCATATAAAAATGCTTCGCATTCGACTTTTGAAATGTTTACAGGAATTCGCAGTGGGGTTATGATGCGGATGTCAGGCATTCGAATGTTTCAAGCGGAATGTATCTGACGTTCAAAAGTTGATATATATAGCAATAAGAACGCGAATTTCAATAATTTATTGTATAAAAACCAAAACCCATTGGATAAAATGCTGAAACACGTATATTTTTATTTTTGCCTTAGAATACGTACAAAAATTTCCGTTAAAAATCGTGACCCCCCGACCGTGGTTTCCCCTTGTTAGACAAAACCGTGTTTTGCTATCTCTCGATCTTCGAGAGTCCCTAGTAAAAACAGTGCTCCTACCCTACCTTGATTACTGTTGTGCTGTTTATAATTATATCAACGCCCTGCAGAAAATCAGGGTTGAAAGGTTTCTCAACGCGGGCATTCGATTTATTTATGGACTGCGCCGAGTCGATCACATCACCCCATATCGTGAGGAACTTCCGTGGGTTACAACCGCATCTTGCCGATTATACTGTATAGGCATCATCACCTATAATGTCCTCACAACAAGGATACCGAGATATGTATATGATCGTTATCAGTGGCGTAATGAAAGCACAAGTCGAATACTAAGACCGTGCTCCACTAGTGAACTTCGTGTGCAGCCTCATCTGCATGAGTTATTTGCGCGCTGTTTCATCATCACATCAACCCGACTCTGGAATGTCTTGCCAACCAACATCCGCTCTAGTACCAATGTTACGACGTTTAAGGGTAAACTTCGACTTTTCTTGTTCTCCAACCCATCGTTCGATATTACTCCTATGCGATAACACTCCACTACCACATACGCGCTTTTACTGCTTGCTGTAACCACTTGCTGTATTCACCACTGCGATCTCGGAATGTATATGTAAACTGACCACTCACTGCGTTATTTTTATTATTTTTGTATACTCTTTATGCTGTATGTTGCGATTTTCATTTAAACACACTTTACCTCCGCTCTTACTTAAATTTAGGCTCTTTGTATGCTTATGTACGAATTATTTTTATATGTATCAGTTTTATAATGGTTGGCCCAAGAGGTTTCCCCTCAAGCCAAAAATAAATTCAAATTCAAATTCAAATTCAATTCCGTACCCAGAGTCAGTCTATTTGGCGACCAATCTTTGGGTCTCGGTCCTTAGAGAGCTTCGCCAAATGCAGCATCCTCTGTACGATTTAGAGAATCTCCAATTCACTACTCCAGTAGATCGGACCTTTCTCAGTTTAATCGAACTTTGGGAAACACGTTCGATGCAGGACCTCTCAAGTTCATACACGATTGGAAAGTAACTTTCGCAGGCGGTTCCGCGAGTAGCGCCTAGGAATTTTTGTATCCGCTCCGAGAAATGCGTTTAAGTACTTGCATTACCAATGGGGACTTACTAGAATCCCTACCTGACCTTCTACCCGGCCTCGCACTTCACCGGTATCGCCTAGAATATCACTGATGAGTAACTTGGGATGATTTTGTGCGGGATCTGAGCGATAGATATGGAGATCAAAATTTCCAAGTACGGATTCGTCGAGAAGCCTCTGAGCAAACGCAAGGGGAGCAGTAATTGATTAGCCACTTTATCGTCAGGTTCCGCCACATATTAAAGTACCTCGATCACCAACCGTCGCTCGCCGAGCTTTAACGTATAATATAATATTATAACGTATTATAAGTATAACGTATAATAATTCGGGTCCTGAACATCGTGAACAGGTTTCGACTCTCCACGAATTCGAACATGCGGGAAAGTCATACGAAGCTACGAAGGCAGTGTGTCGGATATTTTGGAATCCACCGACGAAGGAACGTGCATTCTTTCCAAATATGTCGTTTGAGCTCCCACCCACGTCGACAGCTTCCCGAAGAGATCGACGAGCTGGGAAACAGTCGTCGCCATTTCCGGGACGAGCATTTTCCGATACCGGTGCATAAGATAAGTTCGGAATATCTAGGCATGCCGGTCCCGCGAGTTCGGTCACCTCCTCCGCTCCCTTCTCACAGTGAGAAAAGATCGGTGGAAAATAAGAAGAAATCGAAACCACCTTCTTCGAAATCGGTTTCGCGCGGTGATGTCACGCGAACTTCATCCCCTCCACCTATCCGCGTACCACCATCACCACGGACAGTATCGACCACGTCGTCGTCTACCACACCATCCACGCGTATGTGGAAATGTTTTAACTGCGATAAGACAGGACACCTAATGGGAGAATATCCGGAGCCGCGTATCGGGTTCGTGTGCTGCCATTGCGGGGAGCGATGTGTCACAAGCTCGACGTGCCCCTCGTTTAAAAATTCGGAAAACGCATAAAGCGGGTGGCTTCTCGGGTCACAGCTCCAGCCATAGCCCGATAATGACATTATCTCAAAGCTTAAGACCAATATTACGGATATGACATTAGGCATTACTTTCGTAACAAAGTCGGTTACGAAGAAAAAGAAATTGGTTTTTTCGGTTCCGAAATCGACTAATCCGTGGAAAACAGTCACGTTAGCCTCTCCCTTAACGAGCTATTATGTTGTCAAGATCGATGAGGAATCCGAGGAAGTACCGACCCATTCTTTCGACCTGATTTTGGACTCGTACTGTCCGCCAGTACAAAATACTAACTTGGAAATTCAGCACCTCCTGTTGTAGTTGGTTAAAGTCGATGGTTTCGTGATTCTTGCGTTAGTAGATTCGTATGTGTCTCGGACCTGCGTTGGGTCGAATATAATCGCATTACTAAGCGGAAAGCTTCCTCGCGAGTATCGCCGTTCCGATCGATCCATCACAGCGGGAAATAGATAGACGGATAACATTTTTGGAGAACTAACCCTACTGGTCACGCTAAGGTGTCAAATAATGGAAATGGTCAATCGTCTCGTGCCCGCGTTAATGTACGACTTTCTGTTCGATATTTTCGAAAAGTTCGGTCTCTCAATAGTTTTGGCCACTTGGAAAATAGGAGCAGGTTCGTACAAGCCTTCGACAATGTCGAAAGTGGGGGTAACGATATCCGTGCCGGTTGCGCCGGTAATACGGAATCCACTGCTAACGTGTGACAACGTCTTCGGAATTTTATCCAAACCAAAGTTCCGTCAGATTCATAACCTTTAGGTCTCACGATTCGAACCGCTCATTCAATTGATGTGTAGGTTCACCCCGACATCAAACAGAGATATTACTGCGTTGCGCCAGTCGTACAGGAAGCTATATGTTGTGAAGTGGACAAGATGCTGACGGGCGGTGTAATTGAGCCGTCGAAGAGCGAATGGTTAAATCCTGTAGTTGTGATGCCGAAACCCCCCGAAGTTATTACTGCCTTGACGTAGCCGGGGGGCTTACGTTTGACGATCTGTCGGCGACCGCTCATAGGAGACTGACGGGGAGAACAAACTAAATGTAACTAGCAACAAATATGAAACAACCATGGAATGACACACTAAAGTGAAATGTTTACCCCAGGTGGACCTCGACTCGTCGAGTGGTTCCACCACGAGTTCCTATCGGGAGAAAGACCCGGTGGCTCGTGCCGCTCCTACAGGTTCTGGGGAGTAGCACCGAAGTGTAGAAGCCAAGATTACCAATATAAGTGCAGAAATTTTGGAAATTAAAAAGATGCTAAAAGAAAAGCGTGATGATGAACACCACGAGGCACTCAAAAGCAAAGCCTACACTCTAAGAGCTAAAAAGCGAGAGTTAGAAAAACGAGTGAAATCCTCGGAACCAGAAAATCAATGCAATACTGACACCGAATCCCATGGGGAGGAAGTAGAAAATATGGATTGAAAATATGGAAAATTATTCTGACGCAGAACCAGAAAAAGGAAATGAAAATGAAAGCGAAACAGAAATGGAACAAACGGAAACGACAGACTCGGAAGAGTCATTGTCAACTGAAGATAAATGGAAAAAATGGATTACCGAATACAGATTTGCCAATAGATCTGATGAAATAAAAAAATGGTGGAAAATAAGATCAGATGAATATGACTCCATCATCACCATTAAGAAAATCCCAAAAGAAGTCAGTGAATATATGTTAAATTCGTATAACGATGATAGAATGCATGTATGATAGAAGGACTAAGAAAACAACTGAGCTTTTTCAGAAAGATATATCTCGAAGAAAAAGCAAAAAAAGACAAAAGAAGCAAAAACTCAGACAGCTGAACCTGAGAAAAGAGGGACGTATGCCCAAGTGGTAAACAAAAACACATTGTGGTTATTAAACCTAATGCAGACCAATCCAGAAAGGATATGGAATAGAAATTACAAAAGATAACTCCCCAAAAGCTGGGGATCAATATCAAAGGGATCCACAAATTTGGTAATCAAGGCATCGAGCAGTCGAGCTCTCGAGCAAAGTGACATTGCTAAGATGACAGAAAATAGAAAATTAAAGAAATCCGGTCTGGCTATCAAATGCATAACCGAAAAAAGACCGAAAATGATAATTTATGATGTCTCCAAAGATATCACCAAGGCTGAAATAGAACAAAAACTCCTCGAGAAGGTTGATGTTACCCAACCGGAGGACATGAAAATTCTCTTTGCGATACGCAACAGAAACGGGGGGTTTCAGCACCATAAAATCCAACTGGATAATCGAAGTCTCTCCAGAATTATGAATAAAACTAAAAGCACGCCAAAGACTGCTACTAGGATGGAGTAGCTGTAAAATCAGTGACTTTGTCCTAGTCACGCAATGCTTCAAATGCCAAAGATATGGACACATTTCGAAGTTCTGCAAAAACAAAGAAATAGGACACATAACAAAGGAATGTCAAGGAAAAAAAAGGTGCATTTGCACCAAAGCAAAACTACCAAACGGACACAAGTCCAGTAGCAAAACATGCCAAGTACGAGAAAGACTCAAAGAAAGAGCTAAAAGCAGAACTGACTACGAAGTCACACAGTAAACATTAGACAAGAATAAGAATCAATCCGAAATGTTTGTTTTAATTTTTAACTTTCAATAAGCAACAACCAGTAGTAGCAATAACAAGTGGTTTGGATTCCACTTTATAAACTGTAGGACCCTAAGACACAAACCTTTTAAATTCAAAATTTCCCCTCATATCGGCTTGAGAAGAAATAAAAAGACTAGCAACTTAACAATAGCACAGCAATAACCTCTGGTATGCCGAAAGACGAGGAACGGAGGGGTATGTGTCTTCTGAAGGAAGACATACATAGGAACGTTTTTTTTTTTATGGAGCCGAAACTTGGCGGGTACCGTTTTTGTTTGGACTTTAGAAAGCTAAATGAAGTTTCAAAGAAGGATGCATAATCTATACCTAATATGGAAGGAATTTTGGACAAACTTCGTTCAGCTCGGTATATTTCGAAAATCGGTCTCAGCCAGGCATATTTCCAAATAAACTTGGTTGAGGCGAGCCGAGGATACACGGCCTTAACGGTACCGGGTCGTCGACTGTTTCAGTAGGCGTATTCCGTATGGGTTGTCCAACGACCCCGTCTACTCTATAGTTTAATCGATGCCACAATAGAGCCACACGCGTTCACGCATTTGGATGATATTGTGATCGTCATGAAAATTGTTCGAATGAAAAATCTAAAATGGCTCGAATACGTGCTTAAACTCATAACGGAAGCAGGACTCATAATGGATCGCGGTAAATGCAGCTTTTACTACCAGAAAGTAATTTATCTCGGGTTTCGCGTAAACTGCGATGGACTTCAGATCGATTCCAAAAAAAAATGCTCCAATAATCGATTTTCCTGCTCCGATTAATTAGAAACAGCTCAGACGATTCTTGGGTTTGACTTCTTGGTATCATCGATTTATACCAGATTACGCGACCGTTTCGGAGCCGTTAACGCGATTACTGAAGAAAATCCAAATTCGCGAAATAAGTAAAAACCGCCGTTATCTTCAACTCCGACCCGAGAAACTAGCGTTTCCCGACTTTCACGTACCGTTCACACTGCAGACAGATGCGAGCTCCTTCCGTATTGGTGCAGTACTCACAAAAGTCCAGAATAGACAATAGCAAGTAATTGCATACGCGAGCCTAATGATAAAAGACGCAGCGCGTAAATACACGGTTACGGAGCAAGAATGTCTCGCAGTTGTTTGGGGTATAGAAAAACATAGACACGGAGACCTCCGAGGACATCTTTATAAAAATGGACTGGCGGAGTTGCCGGGCTGCAGATACAGTGGAGAGGCGGTAAAAACCGCTGTCCACATTCTTTGTGAATTCCGTTCTACCGCTCAACATAGAATGGAATGAACATGTAAAACTGCACTAACAGTCCAGGACATCATCTCCGTGGAGGCTGCCGACGTAGCCGCGATCTGAGCGGCTAACGATGCACTACATAAAGGAGGTCATAGGAGGAGTGCAAAGGGACCCAAGCACTCAGGTTCCGGTGTACCCCACCAGACTAACTCTAACTAGCAAATAATAATAATAATAATAAAAATATCACAGATAGTCTATTTGTGCCAACTGTAATAGCTTGGCAAAACTAGCAAAGTTCTTATGATATAAAAAAAGCACTGAACTCATGCAATTAGGATTTCTACCGAAAGAAACCATTATCTAATGCTATATACAATCATTTCAGTACATTCTTAACTCCACCAAATCTTTTTAATAAGTAATCAAAAATCAAAACAATTAATATAAAGTAATACTAAACATTTTTTTCGTTAAAATAAGATTTAATGAAAAAAAGGCAATTTGTCACATATAGAAAACCTGAAAATTAATGCAGTAAGAAATCAGTGGTGCGTATGTTTATAAGGGGGGTATACAGGGATTATTGTAGTCGCTGAACACGAATATGTGGTTAATATTTACACATTCTTAAAAACTAATTTAACATGGCGTCTGCAAAATGAAAGAATTTTGTAAAATTTCAAAAGTTTGCTTATTGAAAAAAGGTATGTATATTCGTTATTAATTCAGATAAAAATAGCGCATGTTTTTTTATAATTTCCTAAGCATTCGCAAATGAATTCGTTCAAGATTCAAAATGGTGGACTAGAATGTTTTGGTTTTTAGTGATTTTAGGATTGTTACGAACGAAAGACGTCCGCAACGGGTCCTTGGTGTGTCAGGTCAGGTTCTAACACCAGCCCAGTCGGACGTGAGTCGAGGATATTTGGGAAAGGTGATAGATGTACGATCACCAGTTTAGGTGATAAAGGGGCGTTTATTAACGGCACCTGAAAAATCCCTTTGCCGTGCGGACCAACACCCGTACAGAGGCAACAGCGCGCTATTACGAACGATCGGGGCGCGCACTTAGATTTCCCGTCGTTCCTGACTTGCGACGGATTTTGCGAGCCGCTACGAGCTCTGGTCAAGCGCGACCGAGGAAAACTCTCTAGAACGATCGAGCGAACGACGCTGCTCGAGCCCGTACTACTCGTTCTCGGTAGATCGTGCGTTAAGTTCGTATGTCCAGCCAAGACTGTCCTTCTTTGAGATCCGCCTCGACGAAGTCGACGGATCGTTCCGACGTTCCCGTATACGTCTGCAGTTTTTGCCCCTAGGAACCTGCTGAGCTTTTAGTTTTGCTTCCGAGCACAGGCCTTTGCTGCCATGTAACTTGTTGAAGCCTACAGGTTCCCAGCCGAAAAGTGCTTACACTTTCCTGGATCGTACGTGTCGAATTAATGCAACTTCAACTCGGATTGCGCACACAGCTGAAACACGAGACTGGATGCACGGAATTTCGTTGCACTGTAACGCTAGATAGCCTATATTATTTCCTACATCTTAATTTGTTATAATAATTATCATCCAGCTCGTCTATAATATATGTTTCAATATTAACTAGTTATAGTTATATTTATGTGCTCTGCGATTGTCGTTTAATCTTAATCGATCACGCGATCGGTTACGACCCGCGGATCGTAACGGGATCATTAGACAGTAGTTCTCAGAATAATATTTTTTTGTAATAATGATATACACGGTGATCCAAAAGTACCGGAGCATCAAAATATCTCAACGAGAGGACATTTTCGGGGAAAATTTTTCAGACAAAAGCTTAAGGATCTTTCCTTGCTTATTCAATAGTACCATATGACCTTGAAGGTTATTCCAAGGTCAGGTTTATTTTCTTAAATGGAAACTGCTATTTTTTTCACGGATGCAGAAAGAGCACAAAATTTTACGTTCGAATATGATATGGCCGTTTTTTCGGCAAGATCATTTCAAGGCCAAACTTAAAACTCCTAGAACTGCGAATTAACTCAGCAAGAGGTCATTTTCGGGGAAAATATTCAGAAAACATTTGCAGGATTTTTCCCTGGCTATTTAATGGTACCATTGAATTTCACCTTTAAACTTACCTTCAAGATTATTAAGGTCAGGATTTTTAAATCTACTATTAGCAGAACAATAAATCGTTTTGAAGTTCATGGTACTGTGAAGGCACAGTGAGCTACGATTGAGTTCAACCCAAAAGTTCCCCCACCTCCCGGTTTTTTTCTGATATCATTTCAGCAATGTTTCATGGTTATTTTAAGCCATAAATGAAAATAATCCATCGGGGGTTACGGAAAATATCTTAAATTTTCAATTTTTTTTAAAGGTTATTAGGCATATTTTTTATTTCTACACTTTTTTCAGATCTTTTTTTTTTCATTTTAATTCGATATTTGGTGGTAGAAAACTAATCCCGGCATGATCGGTATATTTTTATAGTTGAAATGTGGTAAAAATCATTTTCGCAGCTTTTTTGCAATTATCTCTTTTATCAGAGTTTCTGCATTAAAATTACACAGGAATGAATAGAAGCGACTGAAATTGTCTACAAAACTAGTCTAAATAATTCGCATTATGTGCTATATTTCCGAAGATATGCCCGTTTAAAGTTACCAATCCTTAAAAAAATGTTTCTTCCCTTTCAGATTTTGTTGATTATCTTTTTTCTATTTCATTTTGCTAGTTGAATAAAAATATAGTAATTGTATTAAATTTTGAAAAATAACATGGTACTAGATGAAACTTAAAGAGCAACGTTTATTGTAATAATATAAATACACATTTAAATTCATAGAGTTAATTAGAGTGAAGACTATTATATTCACAAATAGCACGTTTCAATCTTTCGGAGTAATCTGAATGATCGCGAGACACTTTATACTTTGTCCAAGTTGTTTTGAAATCGGAATGGACGGATTCCATTGCCTGCTCGCTGTAAAAACCTAGACCGCACTGTTTTTCTCTACAAAAATCAAGTACATGAAAAAATACAGCATGGACCTTAGGAGTGACCGAAATACCTAGCTCTAAGTAACCGATCCTGAAATCCTCAATGCTATTTACGAAATTTGGATCAAGTTCATCACCAAAGCACGCATTTACAACTTTATTAAATGACTCGAACACTTTAACAAATTTTAGGCATTCTATATTTTTACTTCTAGATCGGAGTATATCGATTTTTTTAAGCAAAGTTTTGCATGCATTCCCATTAAAGGATGGGCCACCATAAGTTACTTGTCGTTGCACATTGCAAGATTTTGTCCATGTAAGGGCATCTTTCTCACATTCTTTGAGTAAATGCATAAATAGCGTATTTACTATACCAAGCAATAAATGTAATTCCGGTGGTGGTATAATCTCAAGAAATGTTTTATCACTGTTAGTATACACAATCGAGGGGTTGATACAATTTTTTAATGTTTTTGCCTGCGATTTCACAGCGCCGGCATCATACCAATTTGTGTAATTTTCCAGAGCATTTCCTACTGTTCTGTAAGTAGATTGTTCTGCAAGCTCATTTTTTGACGCATAGCACCATGTGCACGGAAAAGCACTGCTGTGCGACATAATACCTACTAAAATATTTGCCAATTTTAAGTCTGTCGCTATCGTTCCTTCAAAATCATTAATTTTGATTGCAGACCATAATTGTAAAACGTTCTCGTAGTTCTCTTGACAGCCTTGTACTAACGCAAGTATAAGCAATTTATTTACGCCTGAATCTTTGAAGCGTTTTGCAAGTATACCTTGCTCGTAATTTTGCCGAATTCCATCGTTTTTATTTACATCAAGTGTAGTCGTACATTGAAGTGATAAGCAGATTTTTAAAATTTCTCCACCGCCGTCGATACCAAACTTCAAGTGAACGTCGGAAACGTGTCGCTTTTCTTTTACATGATTTATTAAACCCTTAAAGTCTGTGCAGTAAGCAACTACTTCTTTCTTTGTAGTGATAATATTATTTTTTGAAGCGATTAGATTGAAGCTACTTACATCAAAATATTGATCCACGCAATGACTATTTATTGATAATTTTTTCTTCAAACCAGGTTCTGTAATTTTCAAATTTTTTGTTGCTACTCGGAAAGCTCCAGCAATCCCTATTGTTGTTCGTTGACTCAGATGAAATAGATTTGGTAATTTTAGAAAATCACTAGCAGATAAAAGTCCTTGCTTTAATCTTTGTGGAGTATTGCTACTTTTTGCACCGATCGAAATTTGAAGTGGCTGGCCCTCTTTTGGTTGAACTAAGGATATATGTCCCTGTTTTTCACTCATTTTTCTTTTCAACAGTGATGAAACGACTTGCTCAGGGGCTTTAGGACCAGATTCAATAATACTTTTTATAAGATTATCCAATCGAGAAGTTAAATTACATTTATGGGATTTTCCTTTGCCGATTACGGAAAAGCAGTTATTGCAACGAGTTTGAATAGCAGGAGATGTAATGACATTTCCTAGAAATACCATTTATAAATAATTTTGACTAAGATACAATATATTTCATAATATCCTTCACCTGTCTCATTATTAGTAATGTTGAGTAGAACTTTCGTTGGTAAAGGAATATCGTTTTTTGATCTAAAGTATTTGAATGATGAATTCCTGGCAAGATTGCAAATATGACAATTGCATACCGATTTGTTACTTAATCTGGTATTAATTATTATCTGCCGATGAGACTGAACATCATAGAAAGCTGGTAGAACTTGGTTATTTGAATTATTCTTGTAGATATACATATTCCTTTTACAATTAGTGCACAAAACGAGAGGTAACCTATTATCAGCAGCATCATACTCAAACTTGGCCTCTACTCGTTCTTTTAATTTTCCTTCGACACGCACCATCACTTTCGATTTTCCGAAGCACAGTAAGCAAATTTGGAGACGATTTTCATTATGAGTCCGTGGTGGCGTCATTTTAACGAATACTCATACGTGAAAACTAAAATTACTTTAAGGAATCCCGTTCCATATATTTATTTCCATAGAAACAGCAACAAATTACAAACTTCACGGCATCAATGCGATATTACATACCATTACATACTAAAGTTGTAAATTATTGTACAAAACGATATTTTGTAAATGAAATATTTGATATCATTAATTATTTATTTAATTATTATTTTCTTACACTCATGTATATATACCGCCAATCAGTTAACATTTTATTGCTTACATGAATATTAGACTTTATAACTTCACTTTGAAAAAACCGTCAATCAAATTCCATAATTAAATTCTATGGGTAATTAAATCCCACTTACATAATATTTGAACAATATTGAAAACAATTAAAAGATATTTCAAGCATTGGGTATTATTTAAAAGTCGATACTATTTTTATCCAACTAGCGAAATAAAAGAAAAAAAGGAGGTGTTTTTGAAGCTCTGTAACTTTTGATATACAGCATAAACATTCTTCTATTTTTTTTAGAATTGTTCATAATTACGTGCACTTCGACTTACTTCCCTATAACTTTGCTCTGAAATTCCACAGAAAAAAGATAATCAACAAAATCTGAAAGGGAAGAAAAATTTTTTTAAGGATTGGTAACTTTAAATGGGCATATCTTCGGAAATATCGCACATAATGCGAATTATTTAGACTAGTTTTGTAGACAATTTTAGTCGCTTCTATTCATTCCTGTGTAATTTTAATGCAGAAACTCTGATAAAAGAGATAATGGCAAAAAAGCTGCGAAAATGACCCATTTTTGGCTATTTTTGAAATTTTTACCACATTTCAACTATAAAAATATACCGGTCATGCCGGGATTAGTTTTCTACCACCAAATATCGAATTAAAATGAAAAAAAAATATCTGAAAAAAGTGCAGAAATAAAAAATATGCCTAATAACCTTTAAAAAAAATTGAAAATTTAAGATATTTTCCGTAACCCCAGATGGATTATTTTCATTTATGGCCCTAAATAACCATGAAATATTGCTGAAATGATATCAGAAAAAAACCGGGAGGTGGGGGGACTTTTGGGTTGAACTCAATCGTAGCTCACTGTGAAGGGTCTCCCTAGAGCAGGTCATCCAGGAACAGAATCAACTGAAGAAAATTAATGTCACGTTGTCAATAACGGAAAATCCTTATACTTCCACCAGGAAAGTTAAACAGCAACAGGACTTATGTTACGATAGAGTACTACGGGTCTTAACTAAAAACTTAAAATTTCACCCATACAAAGTTAGACTCATACAACAATTGAATGATGACGATCCTCATAGAGCCATTAATGATAAATCGAATGGATGTTGATGCTGGTTTCTTGAATCGTATCGTATTTTCTGATGAAGCTACATTCTTCTTAAATTGGGCAATCAATAGACATAACATGTCTTATCGGAGGGAAACCAATCCTAATTGGATGGTCGATAGTCGTTCTACTCAATATCCTGAAAAAGTAAACGTATTGGCAAGTAATATAAACAATGCGATAGTTGGGCCCTTCTTCATCGACGGTACTCTTACTGGTCAAAAATACCACGTCATTTATTAAAGCAATGAGAATACGGAAAAATCTCTCAGCTGAAATTTCGTCGACTTTTAATAAGACATCAGTGTACATCAATGAATATCTTCCGGCGGATACCTTAGCTCTAAAAAAATAAAGCACGTGATCTCATTAAGCGAATATGGATAAATATATTTACGTTTGGAGAGGCATTGTATATTTTACAATACAATTTACAAAACATTGTATATTTTGCATAAGTCAAGTAAGGACGCAAATCATATTGAAATTATTTGCGAAGATAATTTGGAGAAACTTTTAGCATAACGCCATAAATCCCGTCATTCAACGATGCAGATAATCGAGTCAAGATCATCATCATCTAACACATCAACTTCGCCTTCAAATTGTATACGCGTATCGTTTTTGAATGTTCGCTCTCTTGTCCCCCATTTTGTGAAAATTAAAGATTTTATTTTATCGTTCAATATTGATATTTTCGGTGTCTGCGAATCTTGGTTCTCCGATACAATTAATAATGATGATATAGATATTAGCGGCTATAGTCTTTTACGAAATGATAGGAAATTTTCACGTGGCGGGGGAATTGCAATATTTTTCAAAAACGAGTTTAACTATGTGCGTTTCGTGAATGCCAGTAGCGAGTTTGGGTTGGAAGAATTACGGTTTACTTAATTTAACTTTAAAATATCAAAAAAACAGTTTCGGCTTTGGGGTCTTATACCGTCCTCCCCATATTTCAATAAATTATGAAGGCGTTAATCACATTTAAGAACAATAGTTGACAAAATAATAACAATGGGAGATCTCAATTCTGATTTACTATCTTAATTTAAGCCTGATTCATCCAAACTCGACTCTTGGATAGATTCTTTTGGTCTGCAACAAATTATTGATTCACCAACAAGATTGACAGACTCTTTTGCTACTTTACTTAATCTGATTTTAATCTCGAATAATGTTAAATATGAGAATTCTTTTAATGTTGATTCTCTTGGAGTATCTGATCACAGGATGATTGGTGCTGATATTCTTTGTCCTCGTGAACATCATCGAGATAAATTTATACTCAAGGGCGACTTCAATGTATTTGATCGTGAGCTCCTTAAAACAACAGGTAACTGTGCGCCGTGGGGCAAGATTTCATTTCATGACTCAGTTGATAAGAAAATCGATTTTCTCACAAAAACTACTTGTGAGTTATTCGATACTTTTGCACCGTACAAAAATATTAGAGTGTCCAAACAAATTGCACCTTGGGTGACTAATACAGTCAATATTTTCATCAAGAAGAGAAATATCGCTCAAACTAAAATGCGTAAATCTAGATCAGATAAGGATATATCTTATTATAAATTACTGCGTAATCAAACGACTTATTTATCAAGAAGTGAACGTAAGGCTTATTTTGAGAGACTAAACGCTCTCAAGTATAAAGAATTCTGGCGGAATATAAAGTTACTAGGTCTAAGTAATACGTCACGCCTAGAGTGCGGGGTACCTAAGGGCGCAAAACTTAGTTCTTTATTATTTATTATATACACAGCTGATATTTTGTTTGCTGCCCAAATGTAAAACTTAACAGTTATGCTGACGACACTCAAGTACTACTTTCTTTTCACCCTGATATGATTGATGAGGCTAAGCTCAATCTTTCTAGTCAGCTTGAAATTATTGCTGCATGGTCTAAGGCTAATGCACTTATTTTGAATCCTGATAAATCACAATTGTTGGTGATAGGCATTCCTAAGATTTGTTCCAAATTAGAATTAAATAGTGTTAATATTCGAATGTATGATACGATTATTCAGATTGTATTATCAGCTGGCGATTTAGGTCTAATTATTGACCATAATTGGTGTGAATCGACAGATTGCTTTTGCAAACCTTCGTCGTTTATTCCCATTTAGGCGTGAGCTATCGCGACAGGTAAAATTACAACTTTGTGAATTTCTCGTTTTATTTCACCTAATGTACTGTCTCATGGTGTATGGTACATGTCTGGGTGGAGTAGGGTGGCGTTGAATACAATCAGATCAGAATGCGTGTATTCGGTTTACGTTTGGCATATGGAAATTTGAATATATCTCCGAAGCATTCAATAGATCGAGATGGTTTTGACTGGAACAACGTATGTATTTCCGTCTACTAGAATTTGTATGTCGATTATTAAGTTCAAAAACACCGGAATATTTGTACTCCCGAATTGCGATGCTTGGCAATAGAAGATCTAATGCGAGAGAGGTTGTTTCTTATACAATGCGTTATCCGATTTTTGCTTCGGAACGTTTTAATAGCTCCTTTATTTATAATGTACCTTAAGCCTTTAATAGCTTACCTTTCGATATAAAAAATGTGGTATGTATCCAATCATTATTTATTAAACGTTTAATTTTGTTTATTTTTTGTTATGTATTTTCAATCTGCCAAAATAGTTTTTAATTAAGCGTTTCGTCAATCAAATTCTGTTTTATTTTATTTATTTTTATAATGATAGTGTGGAGATATGTTGACTAAATATCATCTTTAATTTATGTGAGTGACTGTTTACTAATTGATTTTTAAATATTTTCAATGAATAACTATGTATTATTATTTAATTATGTTTTCTTGAATGTTATAAGGTTGTTTAAATTTATTGTAAATATGATATGTTCGGGTCAGGCTGCGAACCAGCTGTAGCTCTTTCTCGCCCTTTGCATACTTTTAGTGTTACAATAAAAACATTATTATTGTTTTTTTTTCTTTTTACGGAGGGGGGAAATGCATTAGGCACCATAGGGGGTTGAAAATATTGTTTAACCCCCCGTGTGTCAGACTCCCTCACCTTTGATGTTGACTGCAAGGTTTACCGTCTAAAACCCTAACCTCCCTTGGCCCTCCATAATCCACGTGTGGAGTCTGCAGCAGGAAAGTGGCTTCGATATCCATCTCCTCCGCTGCACAGTAGCACACTGCACCGGGCCATTTCTTTTGTAACTGTAACCACTCCCTCTACCATCGTGTAAGTGGTTACAGGATCTCATGTGACCTCAGTAGACGAAGAGATCCCAGCAGCACTGCTTTCTGCATTCGGCCTGCGATGGAATTTGCATGTTCTCGAAAAGCCATAATGCTTTTGATGTTTTGGAGGAAAGTTGGTCTCATTCCTCCCAGCACTCCAATTATCATCACGACGAGCTTGATTTTCAATCCTCGATACAGCTTGCGAATTTCGAACAGGAGTTCCTGATATTTCATGCGTTCTTCGTCCTCTTTGCTGACTATATTTGTCTCTGCTGGTGCAGAGAACTCGATGACGAAAATGGATTTGTCATCGAAGAAAACAAGGTCGATGTCAGGCTTATTGGCTGATATTTGCCTGCTCGTCAGGAATGAGTAATTCCAGTATATTCGTCACGACTCATTCCCGACTACGGATTCAATTTCAGTAGGGACGTACGGCAAAACCGGAGTTGTATCAATACCATAAGTGCTGCGAAGATGGTAATATAGCACTCGGAGAGCCTCATTATGACGTTCGATGTATGCTGAAACTGCATATCTTGGGCATGCTACCAAAAGATGCATTAGTGTTTCAGCATGACATCTAGACGATCTACAAAGCGTACTCTGTACCGCCTGGTGTAAGACGGTCTGGTTATACGCTAAGGCATTGATAACGCAATCCTGACATGCGAAGATAAAACCCTCGGTCTCAGATTTCAAGACGGCTGATCTTAAGAACGAGAAGGTCATCTCTACGGAAAAGTCAAGTTGTTGGACATTTTGAAAGAATTGTCCATGCAATGGCATGTCGATATGTCTTCCCTCCAACATACGGAGTTGTTCCTTCCGTATGTTAGCCCTGAGACGCACTGGGCACAGATTGATGACTGATTCAGCCTCCTGTGCACCACTACGTCCCACGTTGAAAACCAGACCGAGGTTTCGCGCCGCTCGTTCCACCGCGTTGTACAAAAACGCCCCCTTCCCCTGAATTTCATGCTGATGTACTAGGATCATCAGGGGATCCTCCGTTCGATTAATCACGTCGCAAGCTGTTTCGAGGACCAATCGGTCATGCATACACTCCAGGCTTAAAAGGCCACGACCTCCCATATTTCGGGGCAAATACAGACGTTCCACGGAAGATCTTGGATGCAAACTGCGTTGCATACAAATCATCTTCCGTGTGCTTCGGTCAAGATCCCTTAGCTCGTCAACGTTCCACTTCAGTGCTCCAAAAGAATAGAGCACTGGTGATACGGCCAACATATTCGTGGCTGCCACCTTATTTCTCCCGGTCAATTCTGATGACCAGATCTTACGGAGAATGCGCCGGTATTTCTTAATGATGGTGGTTTTAGCAGCCTGCACATCCTGGACATGCCTTTGAGGTACGCCCAGGTATGTGTAGGCTTCTTCGGCGCTAAGGTGGCGGATGACATTTCCGTTGACGAGCTCCATATCGTTGTTATGGGAGCCTGACCTTCCTCTGTGCAAATGAACGACTGCACACTTGTCCAATCCGAATCCCATACCGATATCTCTCGAGTATGTGAGGGCGATGTTCAGAGATCGATGTAATTGATCTTCGCCTGATGCGTATAATTTAAGATCATCCATATAGAAAAGATGGGTGATCTTATATACACGTTCATCAGGCGGTCCACACATGTACCCTTGAGATTTCCGGAGAACAACGGATAGAGGCAATAGTGAGACGCAGAAGAGCAGAGGACTCAGAGAATCTCCCTGATAGACACCAGTCTAGACATGGTTCGACGCTTGCCCGATGTCATGACAAAGCGTGTTTTCCAAAGAGGCATCAGGTCTTCTACAATTCTCACTATGTTTGGGTGGACATGAAGGCGTTTGAGCAACAAGCTTAAAAGCTCGTGCGATGTTGAGTCATACGCCTTCATGTAATCCAGCCAGGCTATCGACAGGTTACGCTTGTACTGGACTGCGTCCCGACAAACACACCTGTCGATAAGCAAGTTGTCCTTGCAGCCGGATACACCCATTTTGCAGCCTCGTTGTTCTACTATCCGTTGCCACACCGGTTTCACGGATTTCTCAATACGTTCGTTCAAGATGTTAGTGAACAATTTGTATAACGTATTGAGACACGTGATCGGTCTATGGTTTCTCGGATCGGACAAGTCTCCCGATTTTGGGATCAGTGTCGTTCGGCCCTCCACCAGCCAGTGCGGAATGGGTTGGTCTCCATTTATATAAGAGGTGAATATTCGGGCTAGGTGTTGATGGACAGAAGTGAACTTCTTCCACCAATAGTTGTTAATTCCATCCCAGCCCGGCGAGGAGAAATTCTTCGCTCCTGGGATGGCATTTTTCACCTCTAATGCACTGACGGGTGGGCAATCTTCACTTTGTTGTGTGACTTCGTCGCACAACTCGGTGAAGATTTCAATACCTGGAGTGTCTGCATTAAGCCTAGATGTTTTCTCGTAGATGCTCCCCCAGAATTGCTCAACTGCGGTTATCGACGGAAACTCGCTTGAGGCTGCGATACGATGTTTGAAGAGGTTGGAAGGATTCGTCCAAAATATTGCATTTTGTCGAATTCCATCCTCCCGTCTTTGCAGCCTCTTTTTGGCATCCGCCAAAACCCGAATTTTATCAGCCAAACGTTGCTTGATGTTGAGCAACTTCAGCTTGTTCAGTGTGTGATAGTACGTCCGCAGTTGTTGTGCGAACTTCTTGACATTAGCCGTAAATGAACGGCCAGATGTTAAATAGTCGATCACACACTGAATTCGGGAAGCGAGTTTCCGTGTCAGTCGAATCTTGCCGTTCAATTGAGACATGCGTTTTGTAATCTGCCGACTCCCCGATATCTGTACCAGATTTCGCGGAATCACCAGATCACTTGCAGCCTCGTAAACGGCACAATTGACTTGCCACAGGTCGCAGTCATCTGGAAGAGCATCTAGAAGTAGGCTATTTGCTCTCTCTATTTCTCGTTGCTTAGGCAAAACTTTCGTTGTTAAATTCCGCCTAAACACGAGTGTCGTGCTTTCATAATGTGGAGCATCTCTCCCAGCACCGCGTAAGGGCTCAGTTGTTATTGCCCGCACATCCGGTACCGGTTGACAGCTGGGAACAACGAAACCTGTCCGCCTCAGATAGGCCACATAATCTCTCAGTTGTTGTTGAGAAAAGCGATCTGCCAGTTCGGGATGCATTACTGCAAACCGACTGTGCATTCGCGCCATGTAGCCTCTCTGTTGCGGACAGCTCTCCTCGTAGCAGTGCATTAGATCTTGCCTGAGATCCTCCGTCCACTGAAATCGTCCGTGGGCATGTTGGGGTTGTTGTCCCGGGACACCCGCTTCGGCCCCTCCACCTCGGGACTGGGCTGCATCCGAAGCAGCCCGATGGTCAGGAGCCCTGCGCGTTGCATTTCTTGTAACCGTATGTACAGGGAGTAGGGTGGTTGGCCCTACCAGCCAGTGCGGAATGGGTTGGTCTCCATTTATATAAGAGGTGAATATTCGGGCTAGGTGTTGATGGACAGAAGTGAACTTCTTCCACCAATAGTTGTTAATTCCATCCCAGCCCGGCGAGGAGAAATTCTTCGCTCCTGGGATGGCATTTTTCACCTCTAATGCACTGACGGGTGGGCAATCTTCACTTTGTTGTGTGACTTCGTCGCACAACTCGGTGAAGATTTCAATACCTGGAGTGTCTGCATTAAGCCTAGATGTTTTCTCGTAGATGCTCCCCCAGAATTGCTCAACTGTGGTTATCGACGGAAACTCGCTTGAGGCTGCGATACGATGTTTGAAGAGGTTGGAAGGATTCGTCCAAAATATTGCATTTTGTCGAATTCCATCCTCCCGTCTTTGCAGCCTCTTTTTGGCATCCGCCAAAACCCGAATTTTATCAGCCAAACGTTGCTTGATGTTGAGCAACTTCAGCTTGTTCAGTGTGTGATAGTACGTCCGCAGTTGTTGTGCGAACTTCTTGACATTAGCCGTAAATGAACGGCCAGATGTTAAATAGTCGATCACACACTGAATTCGGGAAGCGAGTTTCCGTGTCAGTCGAATCTTGCCGTTCAATTGAGACATGCGTTTTGTAATCTGCCGACTCCCCGATATCTGTACCAGATTTCGCGGAATCACCAGATCACTTGCAGCCTCGTAAACGGCACAATTGACTTGCCACAGGTCGCAGTCATCTGGAAGAGCATCTAGAAGTAGGCTATTTGCTCTCTCTATTTCTCGTTGCTTAGGCAAAACTTTCGTTGTTAAATTCCGCCTAAACACGAGTGTCGTGCTTTCATAATGTGGAGCATCTCTCCCAGCACCGCGTAAGGGCTCAGTTGTTATTGCCCGCACATCCGGTACCGGTTGACAGCTGGGAACAACGAAACCTGTCCGCCTCAGATAGGCCACATAATCTCTCAGTTGTTGTTGAGAAAAGCGATCTGCCAGTTCGGGATGCATTACTGCAAACCGACTGTGCATTCGCGCCATGTAGCCTCTCTGTTGCGGACAGCTCTCCTCGTAGCAGTGCATTAGATCTTGCCTGAGATCCTCCGTCCACTGAAATCGTCCGTGGGCATGTTGGGGTTGTTGTCCCGGGACACCCGCTTCGGCCCCTCCACCTCGGGACTGGGCTGCATCCGAAGCAGCCCGATGGTCAGGAGCCCTGCGCGTTGCATTTCTTGTAACCGTATGTACAGGGAGTAGGGTGGTTGGCCCTACCCCCCGTTGCTTTAATAAGCACACGTGGAGGTGAGAGTAGGCCATTTGGGAAGATAGGCTAAGATGCAGCTTTTTGCATAGCCGCATTGTGTTACGCATTCATCATCCCTGCTATTTAGGTTATTGTAGGTGAAGATTTCGATCAGACTTGGTTTCAGCAAGACGGTGCAGCACCCCATTATGCAACAGATGTTCGCATTATCTGAGTGATGTATTCACTGAACGGTGGATAGATCGAAGGGGTGTAATAGAATGGCCACCAAAATCTTGCGCCCCTTGACTATTTTCTATGAGGTTATCTCAAAGATAGAGTGTATCAAATGAAACTGGTGACTATTGAGGAAGTGAAACAACGAATACAGAATGAGATCGCAGCTATAGAACCAGATATGATTAAAAAAGTCGTATGGACTTCTTATAATCGCTTGGGATACTGCCAAGAAATTCATGACAATCATTTTCAGCATAAGCTTTAGTGAGTGATTTTCGATGCAGGATTTGCACTAATATTAAATCACTGCACGCGGTTGCGGGTCCAGGATTATCGCCGTAGCGTTTATTAGATCAGGAAAATTGCGTAAATGAAGTAAAACGGAGTTCTTAGCACTCACAAACAGTTTTAATGATTAAAAATTCACTGAAAATTATAACATTAGCGCTTAACAAAGTGTCTGATTTTGTCGTAAAGGCGGAAAGATTCGCACGTGGCGACGAGAAAATTGTTCCCTTTTTGTACGCGGCTCACTTTTTCACTGGCGGCGCGATTTACAAAAAAAAAAGGATTGAATGCGGATAGTGAGGCGACTCACTCGATCATTGTCGATCACTTCAAAACGCGATGGAGTTTTGAAGAGCGGGCGAATATTTTCAAATTTTCGGAGCGACACATTCGCGAAGCGCACAGATGAACGCTCGTTAGATTTCTATTTTTTGAAAAGATTTCCGGCGGAAATCTTCTCGGGCACTTTCCAGGAAGTGAGAGTTTAACGGCAGATAATGGAAATCAGCGCCTTCACTTCTTGGAAAACGCCCGCGGATTTCAAATTTGATCCTCGCCGTGGCGAGGTCGGTAACGTATCGGGTACAAAGTCGTACTAGGTACGGGCGCTGACGCACAGATGGCGCGTGGAGTACGAATTGCGCTGTTATAGCGCAACATACCGGCCGCCTTGCGGTATCGGTACCGCAATGAACTTAACACTAGAGGCCTTATATCTATAGAGGATCACACTAAACTTAAACTAACGTGGGGAATTTGGTGTCGTATCACTGTCCATCGCGATCGGCAGCAGAGCCAATTTAGTGATAGGCCGGAGATATGACGATGTGGCTGTCTTCACTCTTACGACGCGGACCAGACCATCGTGTCTTGGATGACACTCAGTGATACGAGCCAAATTTCACTGGGCTGGAGGCAGGTCCTTATCTCGCAGAAGGACGATCTGCCCGACAACCAGAGATGTAGTTGGACTGAACCACTTCGAACGATGTTGACAGGACGCGACATAATCTCCTGACCAACTCGTCCAGAACTGGTCCAGCAACTGTCGCTACAATTTCCACCGAGTTGAGCGACAAATCGAAAAATCGTCTGTAAATGGCGCTGGTGACGAGATTATCGGGCCGCCGACAAGGAAGTGCGCAGGAGTCAGCACTTCGAGGCTCTCTATGTCCTCGTGCAACGGCGCGAGCGGACGCGAATTCAGACACGCCTCGATACGACACGTGAGAGTCGTGAGCTCCTCGAATGTCGGCGTGTGCGGATCTAAAACACGCTTGAGATGGCGCTTCATGGACTTCAGGCCGGCTTCCCACAGCCCCCCGAAATGAGGTGCCGCAGGCGGAATGAAGCTCCACTCCAGCACTGGACAGCGCAATGTGCAAAGACTGGTAGCGACTTAAGTTGGCTGATGAGGTGTGCAAGGATGACAGCGCCACACAGCTCTAGGCGTGGGATGCACACCTGTTTCAAAGGCGCCACTCTAAGTCAATGAATGGACTTCGACTATACCCGTCGATGACGTCGTACGAGCGTACACCACGGCAGCGTACGCTTTCATGGAGGCGTCAGAAAATCCATGAAGTTCAACTTGACTGGCTGGCGATGTACCAAGCCAGCGAGGAATCGAAAGAGCGGAAAGCGCAGGAAGAGAGTCATAAAAGGCGTCCCATGCAGCTTGCAGGTTCGCAGGAACGGGAGAATCCCAGGGTACCTTGCACAGCCATAGGCGTTGCATCAGATGCTTAGCCTCGACAACGACCGGCTCAAGCCACCCAAGGGGATCGAATATGCGAGCGATCTGGGAGAGTATCGTTCGCTTGGTCACTGTGAGGGCGACAAATTCAGAGTGAAGCAGTATGAGTCAGTGGCTGGTCGCCAGACGATGCCAAGAATTTTCACACTGTCATCACTCTGAAGTGCCTTGTCACAGGAGAGCCCGTGATTGGACGGATCAATGTCTTCCAGCAGGGCAACAGAGTTGCTAGACCATTTACGCAACGTAAAATGACCCTTGCCCAATAAGGCGATAGTTTCGTCTCGTATCGCGATTGCGTCTTTAATAGTGTCTGCTCCGAACAGCACGTCATCCACAAACATATGAGAGCGCACTACGTCTTTTCCAAGGGGAAAGGCATCACCTTCATCCTCGACTAATTGGCGGAGGACTCGGAGCGCCAAAAAAGGGGCGCTTGCTGTCCCGTATGTGACGGTCAACAACTGGTATTCCGAGACGGCATCTGAAGGGTGGTCACGCCACAAGATGCGCTGCAGATCGATGTCGCGGCGATCGATCAGAATCTGCCGGTACATCTTTTCGATGTCGGCAGTGTACACTAATCTGTAAGAGCGCCATTGTAGATGCAGTAAGGGTAGATCTGCTTGCAATTTGGCGCCAACGAACTGCAAATTATTGAGGGATTTGCCAGACGTGGAAATCGCAGACGCATTAAATACGACTCTGATCTTCGTGGTCGTACTCGTAACCTTTACGACTGGATGGTGGGGGAGGTACACGATGGTAGGAACACTCGAGTGCTTGGGCGCAAGTTTCATGTGCCCGAGAACTTTATATTCATTCATGAAGTCCTCGTACGCTGAGCGTTCCTCGGGTCGATTCGCGATACGCTTTTCAATCGTGGATAAACATTGTTGTGCGCGGCGATAGGTGTCACCGAGAGCGCGTGAAGGGTCATCGCGAAGTGGCATGCGCACCACGTAGTGACCGTCACTAGTGCGTGAGTGTGTGTCCTTAAAATGACGCTCAGAAATGACGTCATCCTCTGAAGCAGGACTCGCGGCGTTAACCTCCTCTACTTCCCAAAAACGCGATAAGGAAAGATTAAGGTCATCCTTTGGCAGATGTCATGTGATGCACCTGAGCGGTGGGGGTGTCAATTGCCTCACTCGCAGTATTGCTATTACCCGAGAGGACCCATCCAAAGATAGTGTCGAGCGCGACCGGCTCGTCGCGTCGACCGCAAATGATTCCGTCACGAAGCGCATACGCGTACAAATCCGCGCCGATACTGACGTGAATCGCCGTGTCAGCTGTCGGATCCCCATCCGCGAACTCGAGACCGCTCAAGTGGGACCAGCGTGACAAAGGATAACGAAATTTCGGTACATACGACGTCAGCTGATCGAGAACCAGGGCTTCGGTGGATAACGCGACTTCTTTGTTTTTAACCGAACTAATCGAAATAGGCACTACGACTGATGGCGCTTGAATGGCCTTGACCGATCCCGCTCACGTTCATCGACGTCAAGTATGTTTTGGCACGCAGGGCATCGACAGCAGTTTTGGAGATAAATTTGTTGTGATGCTCCGAACACCAGCACACACGCGGTCACAAGAATTACATGTGCTGGCACTTGAGGAGTGCTGAGATGCGACTGCACCAGATTGACACTGACATCTGGAGCAGTTGAAGTTGAGGCACTTGCTTCTGTTGGCGTGTTGGATACGGTGCGCGGTTAAGAATGCAAAAGTGAATGATGGCGCTTTTTACATTTGGCACACGAATGTTCACTTTTACATCCCTCGGTTCGATGCGACGCAGAAAGACAATTAAAACACACCGAATGATTCCGTACGATATCCCATCGTTGGGGCACCGACTTTTCATGAAATGCGTTGCATCTGTAAACCGGATGTGCATCTTCGCACAAGATGCATTTTACAACAAATTTGGAATTCGCTAAATGGACTGACGAACGCGGAGTAGTGGACGTTTTGACCCGCGGTGAAACGACTGATTGACGAGACTGTTTCGGATTAGGCGGCAAGGATTCAAGAGCACGCACTTTAGAATTTAAAAACTTAAGTAATTGCGCATATGTTGCAAAGTCGTCCCCGTCGAGTGAAAACTCCCACGCTTCTCTAGTACCTCGATCGAGTCGCTGGGAAATTAAGTAAACTATGATGTCGTCGCTTACCGGGCGACCAAGTTTTATCAACGTGTCGACTGACTCTTGCGCGGAGTCCATCAGCTGTCGAAGGTTTAAGGGAGACCCTTCGCGAGAAATCGTAGGCAATGCAAATAGCTTATTTAATAATAAATATAATAAACGGCGTTTGTTTTCGAACCGTTCTGTGAGTAGTTTCCAGGCTACTTCATAATTTTCCGCGGTGATGTCAATGTGTCGCAGTAGGGAAGCTGCTTCACCTTCAAGACACGATTTGAGATAATATAATCTCTGGAATGAGTCGAAGGAAGGATCATTTAAAATGAGCGCCTGGAAATGATCACGGAATGCTCGCCATTCAAAAAAGTTCCCGGAGAAACGCGGTAATTTTAATGCAGGTACTTGCGACCTTCGGTGTCCTTCAGTGTTGACTGGAGTGGATGCTGGTGCGGTGGTGGTACTCTGCGTTGTGGCAGGAGGAGCGGACAAGCGGATAACAGAAGAGGCCAGCCACTGTATCAATAAAAACCTCCTCTGCACTTGCGAAGAAATCCTTCGTGAAGTATGACTCGGTGCTGCAATTTGCTAATTCCTTATATGGCAGCATCTCATTGTGGCGCTGCTGCATGGCCTGCCATTCAGTTTGAATCAAATTGCGCCGAGCGATCGCCTGGTCATAAGTCAGGTCAGGTTTTTGCAGCACAGCAGCTGCTCGCTTCAGCACACTCAATCCATCACTCTGCAACACCATAAGTTGCACAAAGGCATGATACGCCTCGCTAATTTCTCCGTGCTTTCCGCGAGTCATGGTGTTGCGATCGTATGCACTTTAATTGAACGACGTGAAAAGACGTTTCGTTTCACGTGAGTGCACACGAAATTCAGCGCTTCTATTGATACGCGCGGCTCGGGATCTGCAAAGAGAATGCAGTCACGGAAGGATTGGGGCGGTCCGTCCAACCGGCTGATTGGTCGACCGCAAGTAATGACGCGGAAGGCGTGACGGTTGCTAGGCAGCGCGTCGAAAGTGAAAGTGAACTCGTGCCCAATAGCGCGCTCGATGGGTGGGAACCTCCGGAGCGTCCGAAGTCAGTTGCGGAAGGAACCGACTGCCACCGAGACGTGTTTACGCCGTTCGGTGAAGTGGAGAGGCAACTCGCCGTGATGTCACGAGTCGGCCTGAGGAGAGTGGAATCTGGTGATTCTGAAAACGGCCGAAGGTAGCCGAGAGCGCGCGCGTTAAGTAGGCACCTACTTAATATGATTAGCGCGGCGCGCTCGCATAAATTTGAATTTATGCGTGTATACTTGTTTATGCACTTTCACAGGGGTTCACAGTCACTAAAATCCAGCACTGTAATCCAGAATTGGCACTATCCGTCCACAAATGTTCGAAATTGTCCGAAAAATCCGAAAGGTTACGAAAATTGCCCGAAAATTCCGAAATTGCAGTTCTAATTATTACGTTTAAAACGCTAGGAATAAATCCTGGCAGGATCGCCAAATGATTTTCGATGCAGGATTTGCACTAATATTAAATCACTGCACGCGGTTGAGGGTCCAGGATTATCGCCGTAGCGTTTATTAGATCAGGAAAATTGCGTAAATGAAGTAAAACGGAGTTCTTAGCACTCACAAACAGTTTTAATGATTAAAAATTCACTGAAAATTATAACATTAGCGCGTAACAAAGTGTCTGATTTTGTCGTAAATGCGGAAAGATTCGCACGTGGCGGCGAGAAAATTGTTCCCTTTTTGTACGCGGCTCACTTTTTCACTGGCGGCGCGATTTACAAAAAAAAGGATCGAATGCGGATAGTGAGGCGACTCACTCGATCATTGTCGATCACTTCAAAACGCGATGGAGTTTTGAAGAGCGGGCGAATATTTTCAAATTTTCGGAGCGACACATTCGCGAAGCGCACGGATGAACGGTCGCTAGATTTCTATTTTTTGAAAAGATTTCCGGCGGAAATCTTCTCGGGCACTTTCCAGGAAGTGAGAGTTTAACGGCGGATAATGGAAATCAGCGCCTTCATGTCTTGGAAAACGCCCGCGGATTTCAAATTTGATCCTCGCCGTGGCGAGGTCGGTAACGTATCGGGTACAAAGTCGTACTAGGTACGGGCGCTGACGCACAGATGGCGCGTGGAGTACGAATTGCGCTGTTATAGCGCAACAGTGAGATACATAATTTCATCGACATCTAAGTATACCCAGCTTGCTTTAACTTGCTGGGTACAAACACATATACACATACGCACACGCACACGCACACGCACACCCACACGCACACGCACACGCACACGCACACGCATACGCACACGCACACATACAGGTGACGACAAGGGGAACCACCTGAACCAAGCACCCCGAAGAGATCTAAACCCTTCCGTGCAACCTCCACTCTGTACAGCTTGTTTAATGCTAAAGCCGGCGGTGGCATTGAAAACAATGTAAAAATGTTGTACATACATACGGTATTTATAATCGTATCGGATGTAAAAAAGAAAAGTTTTATATTTTTATCCAGGAACAATGATAATGCATTGCACCCTGGAAACTCTTTTAACCGATTAGCAATTTCCTGTTGCTTGTATTACACACTATAAAAACAATATAATCGATGTTGGGCATCTCAAGTAGCTTTTAGAAATTTTTTTCCTTTTCCATTTATAAAAATAAACTTGACTTTGGAATAACCTTCAAGGTCATGCATGTTCAAGGTCAAGTTCTATACTACATTAAATAGCCCGGCAAAAATCCTTAAGCTTTTGTCTGAAACATTTTCCCCAAAAATGTCGTCTCGCTGAGATATTTTGGTGTTCCACGACTTTTGGATCACTCGGTATATCTAATATAGCAGCTTATGTTAGAGATTGCAAGTACATTTAATTTTCTCTAAAAAGCTTTTTTTCTATCACAAGTTTTTTCTCTCTAAATTTCGAACAATTATTTTACCGGCAATAGAAAGGTTCGATTTCCAGTGCATCAAATTTCTTAGTTTTTCACTTCATTTTTTTTAAATTATTGCAAATCTAACAAAATCCTCTAAAATATAATTTTTATCGTCATTATGGAAGTTTCATTTTTTCAAATATATTTTCAATAACTTCTAATAGGACAAACTCCTACTTATTATACTGAGACTCATTAGATACTAAACAACATAACACAGCTTTTAAAATCATTTTTCATCGTTCATGGGTAAATTAAAAATATTTATATATAATTATATAACTACCATTTTGATTTCTGAAAGTCTGATAACGGAGTCCTAATAAGCGACCCTATTGTTTTTCGAAAATTTAATAACGGATTCGTGATCACCGACCCCAAAAACCCCGAGGAAGGAATTTCAAAACGATAGAGTAAACATTTTCATTTTTATTCGCCATATTGGATCAGTCATTGTGTATATCGAAAATTTTATAACGGTTTCGTGATCAGCGACCAAAAAAAAATCAGTCGCTTACGATCACCTATGAAATACCGTGGGCCGGATCACTCTCCGAACCTTTGGCCCACTTTCTGATTTTCGCGAGCGAGGGGTTAAAATTAGCCGGGAGGTTGCTAATTATATTTGACCTTGGTTTGTTGTGAGAATCACTTTAGATAAAAATTCGTATAGCAAAATGGGGGAAGCGAAATAGCAACATCATAAAATTAACCAAACCTAACCACTCAGAACTCTACCTAACCCTAAAAATGCCTAAAAGTGGGAAATAATGTCTGATCACCGTAAACACGAAATATCACATCTGCTTTACTCAAATATTTTAAATTTTACATACACTTGAAAGGGTTCGTAACTCCGCGATCATTATTGTTGTGAAACGAAATATTTCTTAAACTTTTAGTTTTATTTATAATGCATTGCAGTTGGTACCATAATATTGATTGTAATTTCAAAAGCAGTCAATTTCCTCCTAATCTTGGATGTTTCTTTTATTCTCTTTATTTAATGCACCTCGAATGGTTATTAGCGACCACAGTTTTTATACATATCTACATAATTTTTGTTAATTATTGCTAATTATAGTCGTATCTACACATTTCTTTCCATAAGGAATTTTATGGTATTTTCACATTGTTTATAGGTTATAAGTTGGGTAGTTTCTTCGTTTATGTTAAACTTGTTTCATACTTCTTGATGGTTTGGGAACTCCAACAATAGATCTTTGATTGTTAACTTTTCGTTGCAGGTGTGACACGAGTTATGTTCTTCTTTTGAAATGAAATGGATGTGGTTAAGGTTAATATATAATCTTCGATATTATTAGGTTTGATATTACAAACTAACCCATGTGCGAAATGCCGATGCTGACCATACGGCCCAGTATTGGCCCAGCGTTGGGAGCCGACTTTCGGCTGCCGATGCTGGCCCAACGTCGGCAACTTCACTGTGCCAGTATAGGGCCAGCATTGGTAGCCGATACTGGCGATAACAAATTGCCAAACTTCGGCTGAAAACTGGCCAACGCATCGGGCCAGGCCTGGCTAATTGATCTCATAGGTATTTCTCCCCATCGTCGTCCCAGCGACGGCCCAATATTGGGCCCGAGTATCGGACCAAGTTTGGCAAAGTGATAGTGCCAAATCTCGGCCCAGCGATGGAAGCATTCAGGACCGAACATCGGTCGAAGCCTAGCAAATTTATTTCACACAGAATATTGCCGATCGAATATAGACCGTATCGAAAACGATGTAATATAGAGCAAAAATTTACGAAACCTTTTTTGTAGAGGAGTAAATTTCCTACAAAAAAGTCCGGGAAAGCCCTAGTCTAAATAGTATAACTTAGGCGGGAGCAAGCCTCGAAGAAAGCATCGTAGTTTTGATGTCTCATCCGTGAGCGTTTTCACAGTCTGAGACTGTGACTTTCTTAGATTGATATCTCGCGGCACAAGGTGCAGAAGCAGCCCCGAAATCTTAGTACAGTGGCGAAGGATTCCCTACAGTTATATACTTGCACAGTTCTCTCCGTGGACGAGCCCTCCGATCACTGGAGACTCGGCCCATAGCCAGCGGAGACGTTCGAATCCCCAGGGAAACCCAGTAGTTAAGTTCCGGCCGTAGCCGCTAGGAACGCGTCGCAGAACCGCATATGAAGTAGCGCTAGCGCCCGTGTTCCTTGAAGTGTGGGCACCGACGCGGCAACTGCGGCCGGAGGGCGATCTCGCCACTTTTACCTTTTTGGTGTCGGGGTGGACTTTCCCTCCGACTAAGAACTAACTCGTCGTGATAAACGACGAATTAGAAATAAATATTTTTATTTGCAGGTATACGATGGAAGTAGTACGACGTTTTACAAACTTACTAATCCAACTCGGTGGAGTTCCAAATTTGGCCCCGTTTGTTTTTCTTTTTTTATCGTGCTGCTGCGACGTTGCACAAACAATAATGCCTGTAAAATTTAGCTGCAACAGGCTCTGTGCCATGGCCGACAATCAACGCCGGACCAATACTGGCTGCCGATGCCGCGCCATTACTGGCTTTGAGGCAGGGCCAGTGCTGGCTGTTGATGCTGTGACAGTGCTGGCAGCCACTAATGGTCCAATAGCGGTTGCCGAGTCTAGGCCGTAGTGTCGTAACAGACTGTGGGCCATTGCCGACAATCAACGCCGCGCCAATACTGGCTGTCGATGCCGTGACAGTGCTGGCAGCCAGTAATGGACCAAGACCGATTGCCGAGTCTAGGCCGTAGTGTCGCACCACGACTCGCGCCAGTGTTGGCCCAATGTCGCAGCGTCGTTGCCAGGACTGGACCAGGGCTGGGCCGTTAGGAATTTCGCACACGGGAAATTTTCCGACTCCTTGTATTATTGAGAATCATATATTCCCGCCTAGAAAAACATAACACGTAATAACTTAAAGTCGACTGGTTAGTAATTTTTACATATGCCGTACACAATATTTAGTAGTTCAATTAGGACAAAATTTAAATGTATCAAAGACCATGAGTCAACACACGTCAAATCAGCATCCCCAAAAACCACTAGGATGGTCGATTTTTATGAAATATGGATGATATGAATGTTTATATCAATACTTTTTTTGCTTTTGCAAAATTTCAATTTTTATTGTTTATACGAATGTTAAAAAAATTTTAATGGCTTTTAATTTAAAAATTAATTACTTGGTCACTATTCAATGAAATGTAATGAAAATTTTAATTTTAGACAAGTTTATATTTTCATACGAAATAAATAATATTCGAAAATTTATTTATTTACCTATTTATTTATAACAATTAAATAAACAATTGCATTGTTAATAACGTTTTCATACTTCGATTCTTTGGAATTTGGGCGCAAAATGTTATTCTGAACTTCCGCTATAAGATTCCTTAAAAAAATTCGACTCTCCGATAGTCGTTTGTTTAAAAACATTGATAGTTAGTTTAGCGACAGTTTCACCATTTTAATCCTACATATCCAGATAATATAACATGTAAGATGTATTCCGAATATGAAAACGTTATAATTAACTAAAGAATAACTAAAAAGATGTAAGTTAATTACAATTATGTGTGCAATAAAGACCTTTATATCAAATATAACAATATTTTATTGCTGTTGTTAATATTATTATTTTGATAATAACTGTAACAATAAGAATGTATTCCGACTTAGGACGACTTAGTCGTCTGTCGTAACCATCTCGCTCTTTATTATTATTATTATTATTAATTCCTCGGTGCTCAAAGATTGTAGGCTCAAGCATTCGAGCGTAGAGTAAAATTGCATCGAAGAAAATTAATGCTGAGTTACAGAATGCGTCAGGAGAATCGAATTTCCTTGCGAATTCTTATAGCGGAAGTTCAGAGGAACATTTTGCGCCCAAATTTGAAAGAATCCAAGCATGAGAACATTATTAAAAATGCAATTGTTTATTTAATTGTTATAAATAAGTAGGTAAATAAATACATTATACAATATTATTTATTTCATATAAAAATATAAAATTCTAAGAATATCTCACAAAATTTTCATAATATTTCATTGAAAAGTGGTTGAATAATTAATTTTTAAATTTAAAGTCATTAAAATACTTCAATATCCATACAAACAATAAAATTTGAAATTTTACAAAGTCCACTGGGGCAATATTTAGTAATGGTATAAGCATTCATTTTATCTATGTTTCGTAAAAATCGACGACCTGGTGATTCTTGGGGGTGCTCACTTGACGTGTTTTGACTCTATACTAAAATTCGATTGTCGCAATCTACCGTAATTAGACGTAATCGTACTATTCATAAATATGCCAATAAATATTGCCAAAATAAGCACAATACGTAGGCATAATGATATCAATCGTTGTCGCAATAGATTGTGGATAAAACCTAGCAGGATATAAGCCATACACTTATGAAACATTTATAATTATTATAGTATTTTATAATGACTGGATATTTGTTATATTTAATACGCCTGCACTGTATTATATGTTTTAGGGAAAATATTTCATGTTACGAGTAAATGAGAAAAATTCAGTCGATCGCACGCATGGTTTTGAAACACCGTCCCGTAATGCATGTCGACATTTATTTCAATGCTGCGTTGACCTTCAAGCTTTCTTCCAATTAGCAATGAATGAGCGTTCGACATTATATAGACATTTCACACCAGACAATCCCATCTTAAAAACGGAGAAACGTTTTGGACTACAATGTATATATAAATCAAAACATTTTAGTGAAAGAGCACCGTATAATCGAGTGCCAGACAATGCAAGCAAAGGCCAAAATATTCCAAACAATAACAATGAAAATCTAACTGTAACGATATATAATTCTGAAAATGTGAAGAGCTTCTCTAATTTTAAAGAGAACCATGCCAAGCACAGTCCAAAAAGTTTCAGAAGTGCCCCGTGGTCTCAAAATCAGCCGCGCGGGCTGTACAACTCATCTAGTCCACGATCAGTTCGATCTACAGGAACGGTACCAACCGTAAGTTTTGTGAATATTTGTCTTATTAAATATTACATAGATGGTTAATATAATGTTTCATTAATAATATGTATAATGCATCAAGTTTATTCACATAATGTGCCTACCAATCTAATCAAATTAATTGGCTAATGGGAGTTTTTATTTGATGTTGTATATGGTATATTATATAGATTATAAAATTATATACTAGAAATAATTGTCTCATCGATGACTGCTGATGTTATTTTTGTTCTTTTTTTCGTGTTACTCAAATAGGATTGTTTAATGCATCTCTAAATGAAACGTATATAATAATTGTAGTCATTGTTGGTAGAACGAACATTGTTTGTTGCATTCATCCCCCCTTAAGTAAATTATCTAACTTATATTCCCTATAAATGTAATCTTGTATCATTCCGATTGCCATGGCTTTAAGGACATCATAAAAAGAAAAGTGTAAAAAATTTTTAATGCCTACATATTAGACTGGACTGAAAAACAAGACTCTTTCCGAATAGAATCGCAATAGTGCGAAAGAGTTGATAAAAAATTGATCGATTTTTCATTACGAATTCAGGGAAAAATAGTTTTTTGAAATCGTACAACATCTTCCATTCGAACAGCGCAGACAAAGTTTATGAATTTAATTCGAAATTGAGCGGATTTACGAATAATCGTACAGCATCATTTAATCATTGTAAATGATGTCTGATCAAGCTCATTTTAAGTATTTAGCATGATCTTGTGGTACATTGTGGTACAAAAAAGCCCTCCCTCACACTTTCACCGCTAGGTATGTGTGTTCAAGGCTTGCACGGCCGATGTCATTGCCTCTTCTTTCTTTTTCTCTCGTGATGGGATTCAGCCTGTCGATAATGGACGTGGCGATGGTAACCACCGCGTCCTACCCCTCTTGTGAAGCCAGCAAAGATTCCCCCATACCACAAGGTGTTAGTGGTCCACCTCCCGACTACCGGAACTGTTCCCATTCCCCTGCGAATCTTGGGCAGTGTAAGAGGGCATGGCTAGCGTCTTCGTCGACATCAGGTGGTAAGTCCATGTCGGCACATTCCACACGGGTTGGCGCTCCGGCGTGCCGTGTCCTTCCACCAGTAACCGCAATCAGGGCTGGCCTCTGACGGGTCCTGGAAATGCTAGAATGGTTTCTTTAAACCAACAGAGAATATAATGTAGGCAGATTATATTTACAAACGTGGTAGCCGGTTTGTTGCCACCGTAGGGTGGTGGCGGTATAGGTACGTGCACTTAAAACAGTGGCGCCCCGAGCAAGATGGGGGAAGCCCGCATGGCGCGAGCTTTGGATATCTAAATACACTCAATGAAATATGAGGCATGATGCTGGAGAGCGTATGAACCACTTTGAATATCTTTGCGCTCATGTACATCAGGTGTTGTCTGAATGACAGTCGCGCATCTAGGGTGACCCCAAGATATTTAATAGCGTCCACCGTCATAATCTGCGCATCTTCCAGCAGGAAGGTGGCGTACGAACTGTGAAGGTCGGCAGATGAGCATTGCCCATGTCTTCTATGCCTCAATCCATGGTTCCCCAACCATGAATCTGTAATATTCACGCTTCAATCCTTCCACTACCGTCCCCGACCCCCTCCCGAAAACTACGACACGACTGTGGATGCTAGTAAAATGAATCCTGGAATAAAAAGATCCTGGAAAAGATACTCCCCCCCTCCCCCGCCCTCCAACGATTCTTTATTATTTCCTTCTTATTGTCAAAATAAGAAAATAAGAAACACCATTCAGAGACCCGACACGACGAGAAATTAAAACAAGACCCTTATATTACCAATCAAATGATCGATTCTATTTCGCTCATTAACATGCATCCTCATGCAGTCTCAACCACACATGTACCTCTACTATACGACGCGAAAATAAACCCTGTGACTCCCGACACACTTTTGTGTGGTTACATACTCGCTCATCTGACGTTGCCGCTCGTGGCAACTCGGAAAAACCGAACTTTCCCCTGGGGTTATAAAACTGCTCAGTGCGCTAGGTGGTAAAGGAGGGCGCCAGACGTGGAAATGCTGTGGAATTTCTGGCACGCCGCTCGCGCTGGTATTCTCGCTAGCTCAGCCCCGAGTTCCTGGCTCGGAAAGGGAGAGGGTGGTATTCTTTGGCGCAGAAGAAACTAATACTCGACCACGGCCGACGTGGGCGGTTCCTTTCTTGCATTGCGCCCTCTCGCGCCTACCCCATATGTGACGGGACGCGATCCCCGGACGGAGACCACGACAGGGACTTCCTAAACGCGAGGCCTTGCGACGCACTCCACCGGGATGTGCAGGAATTCGCGGTGCCTGTCGACGAACTCGTCAAGGACTTTCGAGTACGGTACCATTCGACGGGCTCGAAAGGGACTTTTCACACGCGGTGCCTGGTGACGAACTCTATCACGAATTTCTTAGAACGGGGAGCCCGCCGACGAACTAGACAAGGATTTTCTGTGCGCGCTGCCTTGCGACGGACTCGGTCGGGACTTTCTCACGCGGCAGCGATGCGCGCCCTGCCACGAACCCGTCGAGGGAACGCGCTTGTTTGCTAATAACGCGCCTTTCCAATATACGACACTACACTATATACACGAAATTATCCGCATCACGTACCGAAACTACACTGAGCGACATTATGCGAAATACACGAAAAAGTTACCAAAACCGAGTAAATTGATCTATTACAACCCATCACCAAAATTACGCTACCCGACACTAAATCGAACTAATCGCATGAATTAACGAATTGATTAAACCCCGAAATCACTAATATAATCATACATACTAACCTGTGAACGCTACTACATTTGCACGAATTACTCGAACACTATTGTTTTAATGCGGTCACTGCTGTTCAAGTTAACAAATTCATACCAATACGCAACAACTTTAGTATCTCCATAGAGATAAATAGCCTCACGTACAAAAATGCAACAAAAACTAGGTAGCCTTGGCCCCACAAAGATGGTCGGGAAACCGCAATATAACTTAATACGTAAGTTAGCGTCGCTCGCATGGTCCGTTCCTTACCGACAGATCGACTAGATTATCATCCAAGAAAACCTCTTTATGGCTCGAAAATTCCACTCATTAACCAGCTACGGGAAAAGCGTACTCCAAGACTGTCCTTCCATAGGATGGATTCTAGGAGCCTCGGTGCGTCTGTCTGTTCGTAGTCTACGTCAATAATGTATGGCCTATACATACCTGGGAGTACGTCAAAAACAATCCAGGATGTACAAGATATACACGATAATATATAACAATAGCAATGCAAATGGGAACAGACGATACCACGGAGAGGGAGAATAAACTACTTAAGCAAAAGAAAGTGAAATCGCTATATTTTCTAAATATCTAGGGGCTAAATCGAAATCAGCCTTCTTAACTGGGTCTGTTGGTATTAGATGTAAATGGAAGTGATTCTCATTTATTATCAATAACACGTACCCGTTCTATATAGATCACGTTGAATCATGAAACACGTGATAAGAACCTGGATATCGCATAAAGTTCCGCTCAAACTTATCTTTGAATGGTCACACAAGAAAGCTATTTTTTGTACTTCCAGAATGGATGCAATTTAAACACTTTTGGTTCAAACCGGGCTTAAATATACATTTTATTGATATGTCGACGCAAATGGATTACGGTAGAGGTGGACAAGTTTAAAATTAGTCCGTTCTCATGTTCCTAACAAAAAGAACGACCGACATCAAAGTCAATTTTTAATTTGCAGGGAGAATCTTATTAGGTATACATTTTAGAAATATGTAATCGTCTAAAATCGAATAGTGCAATTGTCAATTGTAATGCGACACTCTTCATAGACGTACGAAAGGATAGTTTGATTACTAAAGCCCTACTTTAACTAAACATGAGACGGGATAATAGGAGCCTTCTTTCAGTCTGAAGGGCAGGAATTGAGCGATTTATTAAAAAGAAAAACTCGATAAGGAGCAATGGCTGGGGAAACATATCACTAAAATTAATATCTATCGTTAGAAATCTTATTGTCCGTTGACAATCCCCGAAGGGGACTTGTGGAAGAGAGCGGAGCGGGTAACTCCGTCCGTAAGGAAGAGGGAGGGGTCGAAGCGCCCGAACTCGAAGAGGAGCAATGCTTTTGAAAGATCCGCTTCTCTTAGCAAGTTTTGAGAATTGACGACCTCACGGACCCGATCATTCTGTTACCGTCGAATGCCTGATCGTAAAACGACTCGAGATACCCACCGTACTGGGGAGCTAGTGTGCGGTTTCAAGCCCCTGATGGCGGGTTCCACACGGGGGAGCGCTACGGCGTGCCGTGTCCGTCCGGTAGTAACCGCAAAAAGGGTTGGCCTCTAGCGGGTCGTGGCAACGTTAGAGAGGGTTCTCTGAACCAACAGAAGTCTCAAGACAGGCAGCTTGTTACAAATAATTTGGTATCTGAATTGTTTATTTTTCAATGGGCACAACCAAGAGTGTGGTGCATCATTCAAATATGGCCCCATCCTCCGTGGGGGGGGGGGGGGGGGTTTAAACCCCCAAGGGAGGGAAGGCATCTAAAATACTCTACTTTTCAGTGTCCGTTGACAATACACATACACATATTGGTCAGATTTACTTGCCAACTTTATGCCATCTATGGCTAATCGGGCAAGGCTTAGTCATCATCCCACACAGGACGATATAAACAAGTAAACAATCACAAATACTACACATAATCGACACCGTCAACAGTTAGTCGGCGGCCTGTGCCGTAGCAGGCGCATCGCAAACGTTGTCTTATTTTCATTCAAGACAATATTGACGAAGCGTCGACCACGGGAAAACCATTCACGGTGTCGATAACTACCGATTGATGTCGGTAGCAGTCCCAAATTCGTACCTTCGCCCAGCAAGGTTTCCTGAATTATCCGCAATGGAAATAATCAGAAAAAGTTGCCGGACGAGGATTCGAACTTACGATCTAAGGAACGTTCAGTTTACGAGGCGAGCTTGCTAACCACTTAACCATCGCGTGTCCGTTGACAATAAGTTAATATTAATTGCGCTTCTATAATTAATCAATATAATAGTTAATTGACTACTATTTAATAGTTGCAATGGTAATTGTTGGTTTTATTAAAAAAAAAGACATCGAAGACGTGACGTCATTAGGGACAAAATTATTTATTCTTTTTAGTTTTCCACTAAAATACTAGTTAACGCTCTTGGCCAGAAAATAGGTTAACCACGTTGGGATTGTGTAACAAAGAGCCGATTTAGAAAAAATCGTAAATTTACACGACTTCGAGAAATTCGTGTCTGTTTACTCTATGATGTCACCCGACATGTGTTTTCCGGCAAGGCGTTGAAGAAGCTTATCTTCTGGTTGTCGAACGTTGGAAAATAATATAAATCCGGTAACTGTATATTTTCTCTAATTTTTTCGTTCGATTATGATTGTGCAGACAAAAATAAAGATTTTTTCTTCTTGATATTTTTCGAAAAATCCACGCATTTAGCGTTAAATTGTTGTCATGATTTCCAATCAGGTAATAGAGTTTCGTAATTTGATGTAATTAACTCGAAAATTGTATACATTAGTGAATAACACCAAAAACAAAGTTTCTTAGGATTGCTTTTACAAAGGGATATGATATTTTCTAAATGCATGTTGCAGCGATTTACCGTTCGCTGCGATAAGCAATGTGTGCTGCATCATGTACAGCTCTACCTAGTGATATGAAAGGGAAAAAACGAAAATATTCTTTAAAATATCAAATTTGGGGGACTTTTTTCCGAGAATTTCCGAGTTTTAAATAACCTTTAAAAAACAATTTGGCAATTAAAAAAAAAAGTAACTTTTCTTCCCATTCTATAGTTTTTCGTTAAAAAAAACAATAATAAAAATTAACATAAAACGCTTCCTGAAGGCTTCTTAAATTGAATAAGCTTTCATTTGAGCCGGCTGCACAATGCAGTATTTGTATATTTCAAAGTCCCAAAAAAATGTGCGATGACTATAATCGCAAGTCAGAATTTGCATATTTAATGATCTTGTTGAAAAGTCCTGACCGCCTCCATAATTCAGTGTCTGTATATTTAAAAGATACTCTCACACTAGTGCTGACGGTTTCAACAATCCAGTATTTACATAATAAAAAGTCCCCGCCAATTTTGTGAAGACGGTCCTAGCAAGTCAGATTTTTTATATTTAGTAATCTTGCACAATAGTATTAAATCCGCCCACACTTTCGTGTTTGCATATTTAACAGTCCCTTGCACAGAAATGAAGTCTTCACAATTCGGCATTCACATATTTGTAAGTCCCCACAAATTTGTAAAGACCGTCTTCGCAAGTCAGTGTTTGTATATTACAAAGGTCCTACAAATCAATACAGGCCGTCTCTGCAATTCAGTATTCGTATATTAAAAAGATCTCACAAATTAGTGAGGGATGTCCGCAAGTGAGAATTTATATATTAAATGTTCCCTTATCTTTCTGAGGTCCAAGGCTATCTGACACTGCCGGAAGGTAGTGCCGTATTTTTGTTGTATTTTTGTATGTGAGGGTCCCTGTCTCTACGGAGACGCTGAAGTTGTTGCGTATCAGTATGAGTGTGTGAACTTAAACAGCAGTGTCCGCGGTAAAATGATAGTGTCCGAGTAATTTGTTAAAATCTAGTAACGTTCACAGGAAGTGTAGATGGTTAAATTAGAGAATTCGGGATTTAATCAGTTGGTTAATTCATGCGGTAAGTTCGATTTGGTTCCGGGTAGAGTACTTTATGTGCTTTGTCCGCGTTGAGTAGATTTCGGTAAAGGGGTATAATAGGTCAATTTACTCGGTTTCGGTAAAGTTTTCGTGCGTTTCGGATAACGTCGTTCAGTGTAGTTTCGGTACACGATTCGTATAAGTTAGTGTAGATAGCGTACGTAGTGTAGTGGTGTTCATTAGGATAGCGCGTTGTTATCGAACGACTGCTGTTCCTCGACGGATTCGTCGCAGGGCGCTGCGGCCGCGTACGAAAGTCCAGACCGAGTCCGTCACAAGGCAGCGCTCACCGAAAAGTCCTTGTCGAGTTCGCCAGCGGGCACCCCGTCTTTAGAAAGTCCTGGTAGAGTTCATGACGAGGTACCGCGAGCGAAATGTCCCTGTCGAGTTCGTCGCAGAGCATCGTATTCAGAAGTCTTTGACGTGTTCGTTGACAGGCAACGCGAACTCGTGTAGGTCCCGGTGGAGTCCGACGCAAGGCATCGCGTTAGGAAGCCTCTGTCGAGCTCTCCGTCGGGGAACCGCAAGTCGTCACAGGATGCGATATACTTTGAGAACCGTCCATGTCGGCCGTGGTCTCGTATGAGTTACGTCTGCGCCAGAGAATACCGCCCTCTCCCTTGCCGAGTCGGGAGCTCGGGGCACACCAGCACGTAGGGCGCGTCTAAAAATGTTTTGAGCCTTGGCGAGAGCAAAGATAAAATTGACGGTTGCAGTGTGAATGCAAACGCAATTTCGATATATGTTTAGTTTATCAGATAATCGAATATTGTGCGCAAACTTTGGCTACTCTGTACATGCACCATACTTGCCATGTTACACAATTTAACCCATTACGTACCAAACGGACGAAAAATTGTCGTTGACTTTGATGCTATTTTTATGTATGAAAAAGAGAATAAAAAAATCGGCATAAGCCATTTCTGATGTAAAATTTGTCGCTCTTTCAGAATCTGTGGTCAAAATTTATTAATAATAAATATTGAAAAAGTTATAAACAATTAAAACAAACAAAACATGATTTTTCGAGAAAATATTGCTTTATAACCCTTGGCTTCGCATGGAAAATGTTATTGAATTGCCTTAAACGCATACAATTTTGCGTCCATGGACCCTCAGCTACAAGCTTATAAGTTACTTTTTTTAATTTCAAAATGGCTGTCGACATGGCGTGGAAGCCTAAAACAATGATCCATAAAATCACTATGGTGCCTGAAATTTTAAAGACAATTTAAATCGCTTCAAACTTGTTACTCGGGGGTTTTTGGGGTCGCTGATTACGAATTTGAAATCAGTTTCCGAAAATTCAAGATGGCGAAGCCAATATGGCGGACTAACTTTTTGAAATTTGATGAAATCCTTTGAAATTTGTTACTCTGGGGGTTTTTGGGGTCATTGATTACGAATTCGATGTCAGTTTTAGAAAATTCAAAATGGCGGAGCCAACATGGCGGATTAATTTTTTGAAATTTGATGAAATCGTTTGAAATTTTTTACTCGGGGGTTTTTGGGGTCATTGTTTACGAATTTGAAGTCAGTTTTAGAAAATTCAAAATGGAGGAGCCAATATGGCGGACTAAATTTTTTGAAATTTGATGATATCCTTTGATATTGTTACTCGGGGGTTTTTGGGGTCACGGATTATCGAATTTGAAGTCAGTTGTCGAGTATACCAATTTTGAATTCGGAATTCAAACTGGCGGATGCTGTATAACGGTCAAAATATTTTTCAATATTTTTCTACACAGGAATACGTTATCTTAGCCGTCAAAAAAATTTGTCCGTTGCCCCCACCAATTGGCGGTAAACGTATAAAAGGGAGCCTTTTTCACTTTTTTAAAACTTTTTTTTACTTTTTTTTTTACTTTTTTTTTTAATTTTTATATTTTTTTTTACTTTTTACATTTTATTTTTATTTTGTATTTTTTACATTTTATATTTTGTTTTTTTTACTTTTTTCAATCTTTGTGGTTTAAAAAAAAGATGATAATCTTTGATGCGTTACGTCCGCCATATTGGCTCCGCCATTCTGAATTTGCTAAATCTGACTTCGAATGTATAATCAATGACCCCAACAAACCCCCGAGTAACAAATTTCAAACGATTTCATAAAATTTCAAAAATTAGTTCCGCATTATTGCTTTCGCCGTCTGAAATTTTCGAAAACTGCACTTTAAAATTAGTAATCAGCGACCCAAAAAAACCCCCGAGCAAACAAGTCGCCGCCATTTTGAAATTTAGAAAAAGTAACTGTATGAGCGTATAGCTGAGGGTCCATGGACGCAAAATTTTATGCATTAAACGCAATTCAATGTTACACAATTCAAACCAATTAGGTACCATCGGACGAAAAATTGTCGTTGAGTTTGTATTGCTATTTTTTTGTATGAAAAAGTTAAAAAAAAATCGGCATAAGCAGAATTTTTGATGTAAAATTTGTCGCTATTTTCAGAATCTGTGGTCAAAATTTATTAATAATAAATATTGAAAAAAGTTATAAACAATTAAATCAAACAATAACATGATTTTTCAAGAAAATATTGCTTTATAACCCTTGGCTTCGCATGGAAAATGTTATTGAATTGCCCTTAATACACGCATATAAATTTTGCGTCCATGGACCCTCAGCTACCAAGCTCATACAGTTACTTTTTCTAAATTTCAAAATGGCTGTCCGATAACATGGCGTGGAAGCCTAAAACAATGATCCATAAAATCACTATGGTGCCTGAAATTTTAAAGACAATTTAAATCGACTTCAAACTTGTTACTCGGGGGTTTTTGGGGTCGCTGATTACGAATTTGAAATCAGTTTTCGAAAATTCAAGATGGCGTAGTCCATATGGCGGACTAAACTTTTTGAAATTTGATGTAATCGTTTGAAATTTTTTACTCGGGGGTTTGTTTTGGGTCAATTGATTACGATTTCGAAGTCAGTTTTAGAAAATTCAAAATGGCGGACGGAAAAAAGCCCCAAAAATATAAATTTTTTATGGCTGACTAATTTTTTGAAATTTTGATGAAATCCTTTGAAATTGTTACTCGGGGGTTTTTGGGGTCACTGATTACGAATTTGAAGTCAGTATTCGAGTATACAATTTTGAATTCGGAATTCATAACTGGCGGATGCGGTAGTCGGTCAAATATTTTCAATATTTTTCTACACAGAATACGGTTTCTTAGCCGTCAAAAAATTTGTCCGTTGCCACATCCAATTGGCGGTAATCGTATAAAAGGTGAGACTTTTTCACTTGGTAAAACTTTTTTTAACTTTTTTTTTAGTTTTTTTTTTAATTTTTATATTTTTTTTTTTACTTCTTGACATTTTATATTTTTTTTATTTTTTACATTTTATATTTTGTTTTTTTTACTTTTTACAATTTTGTGGTTTAAAAAAAAGATGATATTCTTTGATGCTGTTAGTCCGCCATATTGGCTCCGCCATTCTGAATTTTTAAAAAATGAATGCGAATTTATAATCAATGACCCCAAATACCCCCGAGTAACAAAATTTCAAACGATTTCATAAAATTTCAAAATATTAGTCCGCCCATAATGGCTCTCGCCCCTCATTGAATTTCGAAAACTAGACTTCAAATTCGTAATTCAAGCGACCCAAAAAAACCCCCGAGCAACAAGGTCGCGCCCATTTTTGAAATTTAGAAAAGTAACTGTCCTGAGCGTATAGCTGATCAGGGTCCATGGACGCAAAATTTTATGGAATTTTAACGCCAATTCATATGTTAGCACAATTTTAACCCATTACGTACCAAACGGACGAAAAATTGTCGTTTGCGTTTGATTGCTATTTTTATGTATGAAAAAAAGAATAAAAATATCGGCATAAGCAATTTTTCGATGTAAAATTTAGTCGCTTTTATTTCAGAATCTGTGGTCAAAATTTAATTAATAATAAATATTGAAAAAAGTGTATAAACAATTTAAAACAAACAAAACATGATTTTTCAAGAAAATAATTGCTTTATAACCCAAATAAAAAAACATATCACCTTGGCATCGCATGGAATTTGTTATTGAATTGACTTAAAACGCATTAATAATATTGCGTCCATGGACCCTCAGCTATAAGTTTATACAGTTACTTTTTCTAAGTTTCAAAATGGCTGACGACAACATGGCGTGGAAGCCTGAAACAGTGATCCATAAAATCACTATGGTGCCTGAAATTTTAAAGACAATTTAAATCGCTTCAAACTTGTTACTCGGGGGTTTTTGGAGTCGCTGATTACGAATTTGAAATCAGTTTTCGAAAATTCAAGATGGCGAAGCCAATATGGCGGACTAACTTTTTGAAATTTGACGAAATCGTTTGAAATTTGTTACTCGGGGGTTTTTGGGGTCATTGATTACGAATTCGATGTCAGTTTTAGAAAATTCAAAATGGCGGAGCCAATATGGCGGACTAATTTTTTGAAATTTTGATGAAATCCTTTGAAATTGTTACTCGGGGGTTTTTGGGGTCACTGATTACGAATTTGAAGTCAGTTTTCGAGAATACAATTTTGAATTCGGAATTCAAACTGGCGGATGCGGTAGACGGTCAAATATTTTCAATATTTTTCTACACAGAATACGTTTCTTAGCCGTCAAAAAATTTGTCCGTTGCCCCCACCAATTGGCGGTAAACGTATAAAAGGGAGCCTTTTTCACTTTGTAAAACTTTTTTTTACTTTTTTTTTAGTTTTTTTTTTAATTTTTATATTTTTTTTTACTCTTTACATTTTATATTATTTTTATTTTTTACATTTTATATTTTGTTTTTTTTACTTTTTACAATTTTGTGGTTTAAAAAAAAGATGATAATCTTTGATGCGTTAGTCCGCCATATTGGCTCCGCCATTCTGAATTTTCTAAAACTGACTTCGAATTTATAATCAATGACCCCAAAAACCCCCGAGTAACAAATTTCAAACGATTTCATAAAATTTCAAAAATTAGTCCGCCATATTGGCTTCGCCCTCTTGAATTTTCGAAAACTGACTTCAAATTCGTAATCAGCGACCCAAAAAACCCCCGAGCAACAAGTCGCGCCATTTTGAAATTTAGAAAAAGTAACTGTATGAGCGTATAGCTGAGGGTCCATGGACGCAAAATTTTATGCATTTAACGCAATTCAATGTTACACAATTTAACCCATTACGTACCAAACGGACGAAAAATTGTCGTTGAGTTTGTTGCTATTTTTTTGTATGAAAAAAGAATAAAAAATCGGCATAAGCAATTTCTGATGTAAAATTTGTCGCTATTTCAGAATCTGTGGTCAAAATTTATTAATAATAAATATTGAAAAAGTTATAAACAATTAAAACAAACAAAACATGATTTTTCAAGAAAATATTGCTTTATAACCCTTGGCTTCGCATGGAAAATGTTATTGAATTGCCTTAAACGCATAAAATTTTGCGTCCATGGACCCTCAGCTACAAGCTCATACAGTTACTTTTTCTAAATTTCAAAATGGCTGTCGACAACATGGCGTGGAAGCCTAAAACAATGATCCATAAACTCACTATGGTGCCTGAAATTTTAAAGACAATTTAAATCGCTTCAAACTTGTTACTCGGGGGTTTTTGGGGTCGCTGATTACGAATTTGAAATCAGTTTCCGAAAATTCAAGATGGCGAAGCCAATATGGCGGACTAACTTTTTGAAATTTGATGAAATCGTTTGAAATTTTTTACTCGGGGGTTTTTGGGGTCATTGATTACGAATTCGAAGTCAGTTTTAGAAAATTCAAAATGGCGGAGCCAATATGGCGGACTAATTTTTTGAAATTTTGATGAAATCCTTTGAAATTGTTACTCGGGGGTTTTTGGGGTCACTGATTACGAATTTGAAGTCAGTTTTCGAGAATACAATTTTGAATTCGGAATTCAAACTGGCGGATGCGGTAGACGGTCAAATATTTTCAATATTTTTCTACACAGAATACGTTTCTTAGCCGTCAAAAAATTTGTCCGTTGCCCCCACCAATTGGCGGTAAACGTATAAAAGGGAGCCTTTTTCACTTTGTAAAACTTTTTTTTACTTTTTTTTTAGTTTTTTTTTTACTTTTTTTTAAAATTTGTATTAAAAGAGTTGAAATTTAGAAAAAGTAACTGTATGAGCTTATAGCTGAGGGTCCATGGACGCAAAATTTTATGCATTTAAGGCAATTCAATGACATTTTCCATGCGAAGTCAAGGGTTATAAAGCAATATTTTCTCGAAAACTCATGTTTTTTTTTGTTTTAATTGTTTATAACTTTTTCAATATTTATTATTAATACATTTTGACCACAGATTCTGAAAGAGCGATAAATTTTACATCAGAAATGGGTTATGCCGATTTTGTTTATTCTCTTTTTCATACAAAAAAATAACATCAAAGTCAACGACAATTTTTCGTCCGTTTGGTACGTAATGGGTTAAGTATATGAATAATATATATTCATATATGATAAAGCGTTTTGTGTATTTCATATACACATGCTCATGTGTACAAGAGTGTGTACATGTATAGCAACACATATGTATGGTAATCATGGCATTGGCAGGACGTACTTTATATTGTATTTGTTCATTCGGTCGATAACGAAGGAATCTCGGAAAAACCATATGATTTGTCGAATGACTTTGGAACATGCTTAAGCTCACCTTTTCCGTGACTCAGGTCCTGGCGACCGTGTTCATTCTCCGAAGCCATTTTAGTTCTAGACGACCAGGTTTACGCCAATAATAATTCAGGTCCGGGTGACCGAATTATTTTGCCATCCTCCCGAGATCAGGTCCTGGTGGCGTTCTCAATCGATCCTACCGTCTTCACCTTCGAATATTTATTAAATTGTGGAAATTCAAAATATGACACAGAAAATATTTGAAATGTACGTAAAAGGGCATAGGGGGTTAACTATACAAAAAATGCCCCCACAGCTCTGTCACCCGAACTGGGTCCATATATTGCTACCCCGATGACTACAAATTTCTGAAAGTATGAACTCAAAATTCGCTTTTTCGAAAAAGTTATGGAGGGGGAAAGAAAAATAAAAAAAACTAATTTTTCTCGAAAACTACTGGATCGATTTTAATGCACTTGAAATATGTTAGAAACGTAGGTAAGACAATTTGAGAGAAAAAATATGATTTTTTTTTTTTTAATAAGTAAAAAACTGATTTGAAATTTTCAAAATTTTTTTTTTGGCGTAATTTTTGATGGGACCACCTTCATCTTTTTTCTTGAGGTACCTTACAATGTCCCCTTTCATATATTTATATTTATATGTATAATACAGGGTACACAATTTAAAACTACCACACGGAAATCTGAGAATGAATGCTGTTTAGAAAAAAAAAGTTTAAATAGAAAAGTTTTTGGATTCCGAGGGGGACATCCAATAGTGACCTTGACGTTGACCTTTAAGGTCATTTCAGTATGAAGCCTCTTTTTAATGAGACCTCTCATTATTTCACTCCGGAAATGGAAAAAGCGGAATTTACGTCCGAATACGATCTTGTCTTAGGACCCAGGTCCCATGGTGGGGTTCTACAATTCTTTTTCTTTATGTCCGTTTGTTTGGACCTCCCCGTCGGCCAGCATTCAGCATGGTTGAACCTGATCTGATATAGCCCGAGCGGATCGTTATAGCCGTAACACCCCCACCACGTGAAGGTGGACAAATGAGGGCACCCAGCCAATTAAGGCAAGATAGACGAGTCACCCAGCCAGTTAAGGCAAGATAGACGAGCCACTCAGCCATTTAAGGCAAGATGGAGGAGTCACCCAGCCAGTTAAGGCAAGCTAGAGGAGTCACCCAGCCATTTAAGGCAAGATGGAGGAGTCACCCAGCCATTTAAGGCAAGATGGAGGAATCACCCAGCCAGTTAAGGCAAGCTAGAGGAGTCACCCAGCCATTTAAGGCAAGATGGAGGAGTCACCCAGCCAGTTAAGGCAAGCTAGAGGAGTCACCCAGCCATTTAAGGCAAGATGGAGGAATCACCCAGCCAGTTAAGGCAAGATGGAGGAATCACCCAGCCAGTTAAGGCAAGATGGAGGAGTCACCCAGCCATTTAAGGCAAGATGGTGGAGTCACCCAGCCAGTTAAGGCAAGCTAGAGGAGTCACCCAGCCATTTAAGGCAAGATGGAGGAGTCACCCAGCCATTTAAGGCAAGATGGAGGAGTCACCCAGCCAGTTAAGGCAGATGGAGTTGTTACCCATACAATTAAAGCAAGATATATTATCTTGCCTCTCGCTCACTGATGCTACAATTGTTCAGTCTTCATCGCTATCAGATTCGATTACTGGTACAATTTTAGTTGTGGTGAATATGTCAGTTAATATCTCAGCTGGTTTGAAAATTCTTGATAAATAACGCGCATGTGATAAATAATATATAACAGCCGCAGTGTGGGAACAACAGCCAACAGTTCTATTTCCATTGGCACATTCACATGTGTATTCTGTAATTCCAGAATGTCCAATAGTGTCAGGTTCGTATTTAATAAAACACCTATAGGTTTGATGAGAAATGTGACGGGACGGAACTCTAATTTTTAAAGTCGTTGAATCATCTTTAACAAATTCCATTTTTAGATTGCCATCTTTGTCAAGCATTTCTGCTAAATAGGAAACAGCCTGAGCAAGTTGATAGGTACCAGTGAATAAAATTTTCAAATCATTTGTTGTTAATTCCGGAAAATCATTAAGATCATCTGAGGAGATAGTTCCAATCGGAAGTTTACGACGTAGCCATCCTGCTTCTTCTACTTTATCAGCCAAAGAAAACTTCACATTTATCTGAGTTTGCATCTTTTGAAGAATATCATCGAAGTTATCTACATCAGAATGTAATCTTTTTCTGAAAATATTATTAAGAAAACATGCAATTCTGAAGTATGATCCAACTTTTGGTAATAACTTATTATCGATTTTATGATTAAGAAGAAGATATTTTTGCTTGATGACACCGTGAACGGATTCTACAGTCCACCGAATTTTCGAAACAAAGCGAGAATTATTTGATTCTTCTGCAGTTAATTGTTTCCTTTTTCCTTTTAAGGCAGGCATCAAAACTCGAAATTTTTTTTCTTCCAACTTTCCTTTTACGCCACGAAATCCACGGTCAAGAACAAAAATATCACCTTCATTAACCAGCTTAGATAAACCTTCAGGATTTTCGAGAATTGTTTCCAAAATCTGGGCATCATTTTGATTCGCAAGAAAAGGTCCAGCAATGTCTACAAAATACCCGTCAGTTGTGCAGATGGTAAACGGTTTACAAAGGGGAACTTTCTTTTGGCCAGAGTACGATTTCCTTTGGTAATCATTATTAGAACTTTTTTGATGCCTAGCGTATGTGCCGTCGCATATCAAAAAAAGTTTATCGTTAGAATCGAATAAATGTTTTGCCATTTTAGTGGTATGGTTTAGAATGAGTTCATTCCGACTACAAGCATTCACTCCAAAACGAAGTGGCAAAACATCATCTTCAAATGATTTCATTACACTGGCTGAATAGTCCGAGACATCGTGTTCATTTTGCAATTGCAAAATTGACGCGATCATTGCATTCGAATTACCCGACCGTAATTTGAACAAAAAGACAACAATAGCTTGAATGACGGAACGGGAATGACTATTTCGCAATGAAGTTAACATGTCTTTCAGTTCATTTAATTGTTCCCAATTTAAGCCTGTCAAAATTTTAAGTTGTTTCTCAGAAATATTGTATTCCTCTATTTTATCAAGCAATGTCGAGTCACATCTAATAGAAAAATTTTCCATTAGTTTTGATAACTCAGATGCCGTAAGGCTTGTAGTATTAGAATAGGCTTTCAGTTGGATAAGATCTTCTTCGTATATTCTATCGTTTATCAAGTGCATACGACAACATCGATTCCTAGATGGAATGTAGATTTGAGTTTTGATATAAGTTTTTATTCGTGTTTCCTCACGAATGACACGTAAATGTTTTGTGCCGCCACAAAAGCAACATGATTTATGCGTTGCAATAGTTCTCCGAATAAAAACTTCCATACGTTCAACCTCAGAAACCGATGCTTTTGATTCAACTATTTCAAACGTGGGATCATTATCTACCGAATCAGGCACAACATCATTTACGACATTTACTTCAGATTTCTCTGCAGATATATTTTTTCTATAAACAGACATTCTACATTTTTGACAAATAATGTCATTTACATTTATTGCTTGCTGCAAAGAAGTGGAGTAAATATTCGCTTCCTGTTGATTTGTTACTATTTTTTTTCGGCCTGTAGTATTTATTTAAAAAGTATTGCAACCAGGGCACTTTTGTCTTAGCAATACGGTCTTATTCATCTTGAAAATTATGAAGAAATAAAAATGTCAGATGTAAACAAAAGAATGTAAAAAATAAAATTCTCCAGAATCACAGAGATATAACTCCGAAAAAAATATTAAATATAAACCTGCACTCAGCTAACGATTTACATAGATTATATGAATCAAAGCACAATATCATATACAAGTGTCAGGTCGCACCGTCCGGATTCCTAATCTACTAAAAAAAGGATGGATTTCGATAACGAGAATGAAATGGCTATCGAATAAAAGGAACGATGCCTACCGGAGAAGAAGTCACCTATTGCCTCGCAGTTCTTCTATATAGGAGTCTCGTGTCAACAATCACGCCGACATCACACCGGATAATAAAATATCTCATTGACATCGGTTAAGGTCGACCTATACTATATACACTCAGCACCGGTTTTTGTTTCGGTACAATTTAACTTCGTACATTTCAACACTGTGCATTAAACACGAAAAAACATTTGAATATTTATATTGGCTACACATGAGTCTCAACTGTATATAACATAGTATTTTTAGTCAGTGCGTGCGTGCGTGCGTGAGTGCACGGGTGTGTGCGAATGCGCAAGTCAAGCAGGACGACCATGGTTTACGATTTTTTATTCAAAAACTATATTTTTTAAAAATTTAAAAAAAATATATATGAAAGGGGACATTGTAAAGTACCTCAAGAAAAAAGATGAAGGTGGTCACATCAAAAATTATGCCAAAAAAAAAATTTTGAAAATTTCAAATCAGTTTTTTACTTATTAAAAAAAAAAAAAAAATCATATTTTTTCTCTCAAATTGTCTTACCTACGTTTCTAACATATTACAAGTTCATTAAAATCGATCCAGTAGTTTTCGAGAAAAATTAGTTTTTTTATTTTTCTTTCCCCCTCCATAACTTTTTCGAATAAGCGAATTTTGAGTTCATACTTTCAGAAATTTGTAGTAATCGGGGTAGCAATATATGGACCCAATTCGGGTGACAGAGCTGTGGGGGCATTTTTTGTATAGTTAACCCCCTATGCCCTTTAAAATATCTGCCATTTCTCTGTTTCCTCCAGTTTAATATTTTACAAATTTTTATCTAAAATGATTCTCGCGACAAAAACTGAGCTCAAATAATGTGCAGGAAACCCTTGTTAATGCAAATGCATCTTCAGACTAATAAAGTTGGAATTAAGGAATGTTCAAATCGAATCCGGAAACCACAAGGGAAACATCCTTCGCTTCAATTGACTGAAAATGCATCAATTGCGCAGCGAACGCATTGCGACGTTATATTTAAAATTGATGCGCAATTTGAACTTAATAGTGTAAATATATATCTTGACAAATTTAAGAATGTTTAGCTCTAATCCGGAATTCCGAAAGTGAAATCATCCTTGACTACGATTAAAAGAATATGCATCGCTTAAGTAGAGGGTCCATTGGGACGCAATATTTTAAAATATGAGTGTGAGTATCTTTGTTGATAAATTAAAGAATGTTTAAAACCAATCCGGAAGTCCGGAAGTGAAGCCATTCTTGGCTACAAATGAATGAAAATGCAACGCGTGAGTAGCGGGACCATTGAGACGCGCAATTTAAAACTATTGTGTCTATCTATATATCTTTCTTGACAAACTGTTAGAATGTTTAGACCTAATCCGGAAGACCTGAAATGAAACCCATTTTGGCTACGAATAAATAAAAATGCAACGCTCTAGTAGCGGGACCATCGGCATGCAATATTTCATAATATGAGCTCAGTTATTTTTGCTGATGAATTGAGGAATGTTTAGATCAAAACCGGAAATAGAACCCTCCTTCGTTACGATTGAATGAAAGTGCATCAATTGCTTAGCATGACCCTTGAGACCCAATATTTAAAAATACGAGTGTAAATATCTTCCTTGATGAATTTAGGAATGTGAAAATGAATCCGTAAGACCGGAAGTGAAGCCCTCCTTCGCTGCGATTGAATGAAAGTGCATTGGTTGCATAGCAAGATTCATGGGATGAGGCATCTAGGGTGTCCGCACCCCGCGGAGCAATCATCGTACCCGGGCACCATGAGCACTCCCCGATAGTACGGTGGGATAACATACGCCTAAGCCATCAAGATCGGGGGGGGGGGGGGGGGGGTCCCGATCGCAAGTATGTGGACTCCGGATAACGGGCGACCTCCGACTAAAGTAGCCTTAGCGACGCAAGAGGACTGCGTCGGACTGACTTGTTCAGACCCTCATTACTCGTGGGATTCGAATGAAATTTTCGAATAAAAAGAAATATAATAAAAATACAGATCTACTTTCAGCCGGCGAATCGGTGGTAGACTGCGCAAGCACCGACGCCAATATCCCTGAGGTTACCCCAGGCACTGATAGGACCCAGGTAACCTCTATGGAATCGGATTAAGTAGACCTCGGTTCTCCAATCTCCGAGATTAATGTTGAAGAGCGATATAAAGGACGCTGCCAGTTCGGCCTCAAACACTTCGGCCGCTATACGGTTCAAGAGGCTTCATTGGTCTCACCTGGAACGCAGCGTGTCAAAATGTCCTCCTCCAGGAAGAAGAGGTTTAAGTGACACCTCAAACAAGGGAGGACAGTTGAAGAGGCTATACGCCTCAGTGAGGAAAAGATGTCAGCTAAAGGCATTAGGCAGGAGCGACAAGGCGCTCTAAAAAGAATGACATTAGACGAGACCACATCCTCCTCGGATCAAGGCCGCTTTAAGAGGCCGAAGGTCGGAGCTGCTCCGAGCAAACACGCGCCGGGTACTGGAAGAAGCTACACCCACCTGGGGTATCCGTATGGGTATAATGCCCAGGGATTATCCCCGGTTCCTCTGGCGTTCGGAGCGCCTGAGCATTGTAGAAGAAGCCATACTCGATGTGGCGGTTGAGCTCAGACAGGAGTCAATTAGGTACCAATTTCTGGGTTCAAGACACCGATCGGGTTGGCTCCTTCTGCACTGAAAGGATGCCGAAACTTCGGGGTGGCTTAGGGAGAACCTAGGACGCCTCAGGTTGTGGGAAGAGGCTGAAGCCAGGTTGGTAGATGAGGCTGGCATTCCAAAGCCGAGGGTGCTGACGGGTCACTTCCCGAATAGTGCGAAGGATGACACTCCAAGGATCCTGGCTATATAGTCAAGTGTCAAAAACCCGGACTGGATACCAGGTCCTGGAGCGTTCTCTGACGCGTAGATGAGGGTGGCACCGTTCAGCTCACTATGGCGATGGATGAAGACTCCTTCGAAAAAATCGTACAAAAGTACAGACTTCCGCTTTGGGCAGGTCCGTCTTAGGGGAATGGCCGCCAAGAACCTGGTAGCGGACGAAAGGGTGGCAATAACAACTTCACAACCATCATCATTAATACTAACAACATCTGGTGCCACGGCGGGACAGCCTGGAGGAGAAGGTGACGGAGCGGGTCCTTCGATTGCTGGACAGGCTCTATCAGGCTCCTCCACAATCAGGTCCCAGACAGATCTCCCTTCTACCTGCTGGTCTACTACCACCGCCAAGAGCAAAAACAAGGCGGCTCACTAATTGGGGGACGACGTGTCGCGCATTAGGGATGGCGAAGAGGAGTTAATTAAGAATATAAACAGCACCGATGAGCTCAAACAAGCTGCGGATGTGCTACATAAGTTGATTAGTATAGCCTATTTGGACAGCTGTGCTGAGAAGAACCATAGGTCAAAAGGAATGTACCTTGGGGGAACAACGAGCTTGAAAACTTAAAAAATTGGCTGACACACAGTTCAACAAGGTTAAGAAGTCGCGGATTTCTTGGCAAGACTACAGAAGTAGCCTCACAACCTACAGTAATGAGATAAGAAACGCCAAAAGGGCAGCGTGGAGAAGACGCTGCGAGGAGATTGTTTAGACCCCCCAAAGTTGCTCGTCTCCAGAAAGCCCTGAAGAAAGAACATGCAGATGGTTTATGTCTTTTCAAAAGAGAAGATGGGAGCTTCACTGCTAATAGAGAGGAAATGCTAGCACTACTTGGGAGCTCTCATTTCCCGGGATCAGTGATGCTTCCAACGAACTCTCCTCCAATCCCGGACAACATACGTCACGGGCGGAGATGGCGCAGTGTAAGCAAAATTGCCGGGAAAATCATAACCAAGGACCGGCTGATGTGGACTCTCAGTTCCTTCCAGCCTTTTAAGGCGGCGGGAGTGGGCGGGATTTTTCCCGCGCTACTTCAAAACAGCATAGAGGCCCTAAAGTCGTACCTGGTGGAAATATTTCGGGTTATCATTCGGTTGGAGTATGTCTCCCTTGCGTAGAAAGATGTTAAAGTCATTCTCATTCTGAAACAGGGTAATCGACTCATGGAAAACCTGAAGTCTCATAGGTCAATCAGTCTTAGTTCCTTTTTACTTAAGACCTTGAAGAAGATGATTGATGGTTATCTAAAGAATAAATTACAAATTATGCACCACTATATCGGTACCAATTTGCCTGCAGAGCTGGCAGCTCCACGGTAACAGCTCTCAGCTCTCTGGTCCCAATACAAGGATATATATCTCTATGGGGAAGCAATCTAGCGTTTTCAAGGCCGAAGTCATGGCCATTTTAAAGTGCTCTGAGCTAATTCGAGAAAATAGCATGAAAGAAGTAACAATTAACATTTGGTCATACAGTCAAGCTGCCAGTGCAATTGATTCAAGATTAGTGATGGACTGCCAAGACTCGCTGCAAAAGACTAGCGAAGATAAGAATAAAATTACCCTCGGCGGGGTACGGGGACACTGCGACCGTGAGGGAAATGAAGACGCTGGCGCCTTGGCTAAGGAAGCTTCCACGTTCCCTTTCAAAGGTCCAGAGCCATGTGCAGGTGTTCCCATAAATACAGTTATTGGGTACACCAAGTAGAAAATGTACAGCGATTGGTTGAAGTACTGGGAAAATCTCCCAGGGCTAAGGCAATATAAAAGGCTCATCAATTCCTTGGAGAACAGTAGAGCGACCTGGATAGAGCAGATCTCAAAGTTTCGGTAGCGGTCGGTACAGGGCACGGACTGTTTCGCTACTCTCGCTATAAGCAGGGACTGGTCGAAGATAGAAGTGGCGTGATGGTCGTGCGGGCTAAGGCGTCAGTCTTAGTCCGCCCGAACTGAACGTCGCGAAGGGCCCGAGTTCGAATCCCCGTCCTGCAATTTTCTCTGCTTATGTCCAGTGTGGAATAACCGGGGAACTTTGCTGGGCGAAGGTACGAATTTGGGACCGCTGCCAACCCCCGTCGGCAGTTATCGGTACCATCAGCGTCTTATCCGCGGTCGGTACGTCGTGGGTCTTATCTCGGATAAAGAGGGGATAAGCCCCGCGTCGTACTCGCTAAGGCACAGACCGCCGAATCTGCTGGTGGTACCGATATTGGGGTAGGGGGGACTGGCTCTGGGTGGGTGTTGTGTTGTATATGCCTAGTTCTGTCATTGTACTGTCTGTCTCTGTCCTGTACCTCGCCACCCGAGAGCCGACCCGCAAATAGACAAATCGTCATTAACGCGGGGGAAATATCCTGTCCTTTGTCCTTTTTGTCCTTTGGTCGAAGATAGTATCTGTCGGCTATGCCTATAAGAAAATAAGACCTCAGAACACGACACTGGCGAATGTCCAGCGGCGATGAGGCTCAGGCGAAATATCTTTGGCAAAGAATTTCTCTCTTCCGTAGATATAAAGGAAAGCACTGATTCCCTCATCCTGAAATTCTATAAGAAACTCAGGATGGAAACCATATAGGGGCCTTAAGGCTTCAGGGCTACGGTACAAAAGTTCGACTTTCTGGACAAAGTGCTTAGGCGAACTTCAAGTTCTCCAACTCCACTCTTTATCTAAATTTAAATCTAAATCTAGTGTAAATATATTTCTTGACTAATTTAAGAAAGTTTAGCCCTATTCCGGAAAACCGGAAGTAAAACCATTCTTGCCTATGATTAAATGAAATTGCTTAGCTTGAATAGCTTGAATAGCGGCAGTATTGTGACGCTATATTTAAAAATATGAATGTGAATATCTTTCGAGACAAATTTAAGAACGTTTACACGTTTTCAGATGACCGGAAGTGAAACCACTCTTGACTACGAATAAATAAAAGTGCATCGGTGGTGTAGCGAAACCCATCGGAAGCGAAATTCAAACTATTTGTGTTAGTACCTGTCATGATAATTTAAGAACGTTTAGACCGAATCCGGAAAACCGGAAGTAAAACCGTCCTACGATTAAATGAAAGTGTATTGCTAGGGTAGCAGGAACATTGGGATACAATATTTAAAAATACAATGGTAAACATCTTATTTCATGAATTTAGGAATGGTTAGACCAAATAAGCAAAACCAGAAGTGTTAGCAGTCTTTGCTACGATTGAATAAACTTGCATCGGTTGCGTAGCGTGACCCATTGGACGCGAAATTTAAACTATTCGTATAAATATCTTTCTGGACAAATTTAAGAATACTTAGACATAATCCGGAAGACCAGAACTAAACCCCTATTGGCTACGAGTAAATGAAAATGCATTGCTTGATTAGCGGAAATTTATGAATGTATCAGCAAAACCTAAAGTTAAACCGCCCTTCGCTACCAATGTATGGAATTGCAACGGTTGCAAAGCGAGACCCTTAATTCGAGAAATTTTAAAATATTATTATAAATATCCTCCTCGATCAATTTAAGAATTCTTGCACCTAATGCGGAAAATCAGAAGTAAACAAATCTTATTCCAGATAAATTGGCCTATACGTATTTTTTATTTGACAGCAGTTACTCAAAATTATCACCGTCATTTGCTATACAAAGTTCCGCTCGCTTCGACAATTTTCGCGATTAATTCTGTTCGAAGATCTAGCTTCAAATTTTCCAGCATCTCTGGCAGGAAATATGCATATGCTTCACCGATCAATTTTCCTTCAAATTCATAAGATCCGACATTGACAGTACAGATATTTAGTTTTAATGATGCGATATCAAGTATACACAATTTTAAAATTATTCAAAAATTAAAAAGTTATACAAAAATGAATAGTTAAAATGGCATTTCTGAATCTTTTACGTGAATAATCCCAATAATTGGAAAGCATGATAAAATACAACTTTATTGTAGTAAAATATATGAAACGCTAAATCGTATTTTATTTTTATTGTAATAAGATATGTCGTACCAAACAATCACCAACTATTTCGCACTACAAATGCATGCCAAAACAATTTGACTCTTCCGCGTTGGCATCGTTGTAAAAGGATTTACTTCGGCATAATGGTCGTAATTGTGGGGATTGATCACGGGTGAACATGCATTCGTCCGTACTCAGCATAGAATTTAAAAAATCGGGATCCTCGTGATGGTTTCCGACAAGCAATGGACTGCAGTCGTCGTACATTATCTTCAGTTTCTAGCCCCTGAACCCGACGCAAATGGCACGCATGTAAAGTATTTTTTTTAAATACATGTTGCACATACTTATAGCTTCTATCGTGTACAGCTGAAAGGATATGGATGCTTATAGCTGGATCAGGATGTACATGTCACCTAAACATTACATTTAAAATTATGCGCCGATCTGGTTTACGACGATCTGGAAAATGCCTGGCGTATGACTCCGCAGCCGCCGAAACATTTCGATGATACTCACCAAACAAAATTATCATTTCGACATATTCATTTGGCGTAAAATCCATTCTTTTTTTAATATCCCAATTTTATTACAATGGGTCTTGTTGACATTCAGCAATATTTTTGTTGTAGAAATTAATCGTGGAAGGTACCCATCCAGTGATGCGCCCTTATACAGATATTCTTAATTATTATATTAAACTAACACTTATAATATCAATTTAAATAAAGTTAAGAAGTATTATGTCACTGGGAGTAAAAGTTTAATATACACCAGAAGGATCTGTCTATTCTAGTGCGTAAGATCGAATGGAATTTTCTTCTTGAGTCTCCTGATTAGTCGTGGTTTCATTATGTTGACTGTAAGAATATTTGGGTGCTTCTTTAGTTTCTCACTGTAATTTTTGCTATATTCCTGGATTTCCTCTTTGACACTCAGCACTTGTAGGTCGCGATGTATGGCATCATTAGTTACAAACCATGGTGCATCAACTATCATTCTCAATACTTTTGACTGGACACGTTGAAGTATCTCTATATTAGAATTGGCTTCCGTTCCCCACAGCTGTATTCCATATGTCCATACTGTTTTTAAAATCGTCTTGTATAGCAGGAGCTTAGTCTCATGCGTGAGTTGTGATTCTCGATTTAAAAGCCAAAATAGTTTTCGTAATTTGAGTCCAAGCTGTTTCCTTTTGGTAAATATCTGTGTTTTCCACGTCAGTCGGCGGTCGAAGTGCATGCCTAAGTATTTAGCTACCTCAGATTGGGGAATCTGTTGGCCGTTAAGTGGTACTTCAGGACAAGTCTCTTTTCGGGTAGTAAAAGTCACATGGATTGATTTCGTTTCATTGGCTTTTATTCTCCAAATGTTTAGCCACTTTTGAATATCATCAACATCGCTTTGTACCATTTGAGTCGCCAGAATTAGATTTTCGTGTGAAGCTAATACTGCAGTGTCTTCTGCGAATGTTGCTGTACTCCGATTTTCGTAGGCAGGTCGGCGGTATAGAGAGGGTAGAGGATCGGGTTTAATACGCTACCTTGAGGCACACCGGCTTGTATTTTGTGTAATTCCGTAAATATATCTTGATATTTCACGAAGAAGTGCCTGTCTTGGAGATAAGATTTTAGAAGGGTATAAGAGCCTAGAGGGAAGTTTGTCTTTATTTTGTGTAGTAGGCCTGTGTGCCAGACTTTGTCAAAAGCTTGAGTTATGTCCAGAAAGACACCCGAACAGTACTTTTTTTCTTCTAAGCTTGATAAGATCTTGTTGTAAACTCGATGTGCTTGCTCGATAGTAGAGTGTTTGTTACGGAAGCCGAATTGATGATTGGGGATCAACACCTTCCTTTCAATGATTGGTTTTAGCCTCAGAAGTAACAATTTTTCAAAAACTTTTGAAAGAATTGGTAATAAGCTAATTGGTCGATACGACTTGACATCTTCAGGGTTTTTACCCGGTTTCAGGATTAGAATAATCTGTGCTACTTTCCACTGCAGTGGAAAGAAGCTGGTTCTCAATACTGCATTAAAAAGCTGGGTTAAAAATTTCCATCCTTTGTTTGAAAGATTTTGTAGTATTTGGCCATTGATCAAGTCGTATCCTGGTGCTTTTTTAGGACTTAAATCATGTTGAATAGTTTTAATTACTTCGCTTATTTTAAACTTTCTTAGTGGAGGTTCCAGCTGATAGGTTTCGTTAAGTTTTCGGCGTATTGCATATTCTTCGGATTGCGTTTGAGTGGGGTGTGCAGTGAATACCTCTGTCAGGTGTTGTGCAAATATTTCAGCTTTTTCCTGCGCGCTTCTTGCCCATTAGCCGTCGGGTAAACGTAGCGGTGATATTGAGGTTTGAGGTTGTTTTAATCCCTTGGTTGCTTTCCAAAGTGAATAATAAGATCCCTGAGTTGGTCCAAGTGTTCGTAGATAGTCCTGTATATTATTGTTTGCTTCCGTTTTTAGCAATCTATGCAGATTTTTAATAGCCTTGTTCAACTTACTTTTCACCTCTGGGGATCTAGTTATTTGCCACTGTTTTCTTATTTGTCGTTTTTCTGCTATGTTTTGTATTACTATTGCCGAAGATACATCAGCATTTCTCATTGTTGAGTTGGCTGGAGTTGCATTCAATGCTGCTTGTTGGATACACCGGTTGAAATGCTCTACCGCTTCAGTGATGTCATTTTCTGTTTTTAACGGTAGAAATATGTTCAGCGTTTCTTCGACTTGAGTTTTATAATATGCCCAATCGGTCTTTTTGCTACACAATACGCACGGTTTTTCTTTTTCGATAATTATACTACTTAATGTAAGTAATACAGGCGATTGATCTGAAGATAGATCAAGGCATGATTTTACTTTTAAGTATTTTTTATTTATGCATTTCGTAATATAGAAGTCAATGACATCTGGTATTTTTCTTCTGGCTGTGGGCCAGTACGTTGGTTCGCCCGTTGACACTGATTCTAGATTCAAATGCTTCATGGCTTTAGAAAGTTCTCTACCCTTAGGAGATGTTAACCGAGAGCCCCATTGAGGATGCTTAGCATTAAAATCACCTCCTGTAATAAAGCGATTTCCCAGTTTTTTAGGTACTTTTCGAACTCGTCCTGTTTTGTAGCATGCTTTGGGGGGCAGTTCACAGCAGAGATGGTAAGCGGTCCATTCCACTCGTCCACCACTACATTTGTGGCTTGGATTTGTTCCGTTTGGTATTCATTAATAACGTGATTTTTGATGTTATTTTAATGACAATTGCAGACCCTCCATGAGCTGTACCATCAGGATGCATGGTATGATAAACAGCATATCTATTGAAGTGAGTTTCGGATATTAGCATTATATCAATATTTTGGTCTCTCAAAAAAGCTTGCACTTCATTTCTATGTTTGGATAAGCCATTGGCATTCCAGGTTGCTAGTTTAAGAGTCAACATTGCGACTATTGAGGTGAGTAGATTTTACATCGTACTCATCTGTTCCATTAGGCCTTTCATAATTTACTTTAGTTCCTGAAGGTCGTTAGATTGCTAGATATGGTATGGTTGGTTGGGTGCGACATTGTTTGTTGAGTGATCTTGAGTCTTTTGGTTGGCTGTTACCTGGGCATAAGTAGAACCTGGATGAATAGGTCCGTCCGACCTAGGCCGTGGAACGGGCAGCGAGGTTTGTGCGATATTTGTCGCAACATTTTGGTTCGTTGTCTGTTTATTTCTCAAAGTTGGAAATTGGGCTTTTCGCAATTGTTTGTAGATGATGCATCCCTCGTAATTAGCAGGGTGATTTCCTTCGCATAGAACGCATTTAACTTAATCAGACTTTTCTTTACGTAAGCAGTCTGATGTTTTGTGGCTGCCAGTACTCTTGACACATCGCGGTGCACGAGAGCAGAAGTTCTTAGAATGTCCGTATCTCTGAAAGTTAGAGCATTGTGGTATTTCCCGACGATAATGCGGTACTTCAAACTTGATTTTCATATTAAGTAAAAATTCAATTGCATAAATACTTTTATTATTATCTGCTGGTTCTATCTCCACAGCAAACAGGGACAGAGGTTTTTTTGTTGTTTTCTGACGCATGTTCATTATATTGCGAACTTTATGCCCATGGCTTTCTATTTCATTTTTAATGCTTTCTATTTCTGTAGAATAATGCATATAACAGAGTACCACTTTAAACAGTTTTTCTTGTTTTTTTTTGGTACGTGTGGTATTCTGTATTCTTTTCTTTTAGTGAAGCAATTATTACATCGTAGGTTTCAATAGATTTAGCTTGGACTCTAACCTGTTTTTGATTCTGTACTTTAATGTAGTAATTATCTTTCGCTATTGTATTAAGCAGATCTATTAATGGACTGATATTTCCGACACCCGAGATAAATATAGACGGGGCTTTAACCGTTTTTGCAGTATTTTCAATATGTTCGGTATCTTCAGTTTCCACATTTTCCAATGATGCAAAACTGTTTGCTATAGTGGTTGGTGATGTGGCTAGCCAATAATCAACAATTTTCGTTTGTTTTGCATTGCGGCCTTTATTAATATCATCAGGACTAGATTTTTCACGTTTTTTTTTTATTTTCTGCAATTTTCCATTGGCCTTCAGATGTCGCATTTCTGTTTGTCGGTGAAGACATCGTTGAATGACCCGACGACTGAGTCAGCAGATCAGATTCGCCGGAATGTTGAATCGCTATGGTTCTTCTTCCGTAGGCCCTCGCGGCCGTGGATTCCTTATACCGAATGCAATGCTTATTGGGAATATTATTCTTTTTTGTCTGTTTTTTTATCACCGTTCACTTTCACATTTAATAATTTTAGTAACTTAATCGTTTTCACTCGCGTTTCGAAATTTAGTTGTTGGTGCTATATACACTTATATCGCGTACGAATGAACAATATTGCAGTTCATTTGCGATGTCGTATTAATTACGTCCGTTCCGTCTGACGGCTCGAGCGCAACTGTAAAATCCATTTGAGTACAATTAGTTTATAAATATCCGCGAACCGGCACAAATAATTTCAAGGAACTGCCAGTATGGCGATAGAAATAAAACACTTCATCTACACTGCAGCAAACACGCAATCTACACTATCGAAAACGTACAGCATTGAAACTAGTTGTAGCAAAATATTATAAATAAATAAGTATTCTCTTTAGTGAAAACGGAAAATAAATAGTTAGATTCATCCTTAATTAATTCCATAATGCATTAATAAAAGTGATTATCATTCAGAGGGAAAAGCAGTATAGAATTATCAACAAATTTTAAACCCTTTTGTTTGTCCTTGCAAAATTCACTCGCGCCTTGTGAATCGGCTAGGGTTTGCCGACAAGAGATGAAATCAGGATCTAGTTAAAGTCGTATCAGCAAATATGAAACAAGATGTTCGAACACTCGTATTTATTGATTTCATACGTGATAATATTATTTAATTAAGTTTCACATTTAGGGATTTCGTAATCTCGAAGCACCACTGAAGACAGTCAATAGGCTAAGCAGTAAGCGATTCTGTTTTGATGAGCTGTACAGCTACACTGACTCGAGTGCGATTCTTCGCTGACCGCAAGAAAGATGAAGGGGCGCGAGGGCGGCGGAATGAGGAGAAAAACCGAAATGCGAAAAATACAGAATGCCGGACAGAACACGGGCCTAGCGACGTCACGCGGAAGATAATAGCAAAAGTCTTTACCGACGTTCCAGATCGGTCGACGTTTAATGCGCATACCCCAACACAATTTTTGTCAAAATTTGTTTTCTCGACACGGTCGGATGCACATATCTGAAAGGAATCTGGGAGACTATTATCTATTGTTTATTACAATAACATATAATATAGGTATTTTGATAATAAAATTAACCTAAGAGAGCAGTATCAAAAATAATGATATTTGTACATAAATGTCCTGCGTATACGAAGAATGCATTTATCTTGAAAGATTTATAACATGGGGTACGATGCTGTTCCACAACGTGTGCTATGTGTTCACAAGCTATTTATCTAGGAAATGGATGTTTGAATACTAATTCAAATAGTATCGACGGTACTATTGTCATCAGAAAATAATAAGCCATTTTTTTCACACAATTGCCACCTACAAAAAAATGCGACATAACTAGCTTTAAAATTTGACGTATTTTTTAAGTGTTTGTTTCTTTTATCGGTTCAAGGTACAAAACGGACATAATATGAATTCGGTAGTGTTGAATAGTGCTTCCCTAGAGCCACAGAGCCTGTCCAATGACGATAAAGTTATTAAAAAAAATGAAGGACATTTTACTTTCGAAAAGTTTCTTAAGAATCTTTTCTTGGTAAAGCCGGTCTCTCTAATAAAAAATACTACTTGAATTTAAGGCGTTTCGGCATCTAGATGTGTCTTTTTTATTGAATTTTTACAAATAATGATATTACACAACAGTTAAAAAAATAGCTTTAAATTTTTAAAACTTTAATTTCTAACGAACTTTTTTACTCACTTAGTCGTAAAAGGGGAGAAAATTAACGGTGACTGGCATGAAAAAGCCGAGTAGTAGTGATGTTGAGCGGATTTTGACGGTTCTGTCAATATGATTATGATGACTGTAAATCGTAAATGGAAACTAATAAAATTAACAGCAAAAAAATTCTCTCATGACTCTAACATCGCCGACAGATTTGCGGAAGTGCGCAACTCCGCAGGTTTTTGGTCGGCAATACGTAAATTTCGTTTAAAACTGTCAATGCGCCGCCAAGTGTCAGATGATACCTGGAATGTGTTTTTTCTCGCGATTTTTCCGCAAACAGAAATGCTGCCCGAGCGGTATTTTGGTTCCTTTGACCCGTAGCTGGACTCACCTCTCTCTGTATCTGAGCTTCGGGATAGTTTGAGTGCCTTGAAGGTGGGTAAGACCATTGGTCCGGACAAAATTCCTGCTGAACTTCTTAACCCATTAACGTCCAAACGTCCGAATTTTCTGAATGATTTTCAGCGGCTGTTATTTTGATCAAATCGGTCCTAAAAAAATTTTGGAATAATCATTTCTGACGTGAAATTTTGTGATCTTTCAGAATCTGTCATCAGAATTTTTGAAAAATAAAAACAAAAGAAGTTATATTTGTTTATTTAAAAAAAATAACGTTTTTTTCACGAAAAAATCTTCTTCAATTGATATTTTCGCACCGAAATCGGATCGGAAATTGTGTAGGTAGTACAAATCTTGCGTCCATGGACCCTTATCTTCAAAATGGGATGATGAGAACTTTGAAATTCAAGATGGCGACGTCCAATATGGCGGTTCAAAGCCGAAAAAATTAGGCTATTTCGAATTCTGCCGAATATAACAATGTATTTTGATGAGATTTCCATAAAATGTTGTATATTGTTGTATTTTTGGTCGCTGATTTCGAATCTGTTGCCAGATTCCTCAAATTCAAAATGGCGGATCCAATATGGCGGACGAAAATAAACAATATTTTTCAATTTTAGTGAAAATTTGCATATAGGGGTTTTTTGGGTCGCTGATCACGAATCTGTCGTCAGATTTCCCAAATTCAAAATGGCGGATCCAATATGGCGGACGAAAATAAACAATATTTTTCAATTTTAGTGAAAATTTGCATATAGGGGTTTTTTTGGGTCGCTGATCACGAATCTGTCGTCAGATTTCCCAAATTCAAAATGGCGGATCCAATATGGCGGACGAAAATAAACAATATTTTTCAATTTTAGTGAAAATTTGCATATAGCGGTTTTTTGGGTCGCTGATCACGAATCTGTCGTCAGATTTCCCGAATTCAAAATGGCGGATCCAATATGGCGAACGAAAATAAACAATATTTTTCGATTTTAGTGAAAATTTGTATATTGGGGTTTTTTGGGTCACTGATCATGAATATTTCGTCAGATTTCCCGAATTCAAAATCGCGGATCCAATATCCGAGTATTTTTCGTTGTATTGTACATCATTTTTAACTTTTTCTTCTATTTATAATTTTTATATATTTTTTTTTTCATTTTTATTGTATATATTTTTTCATTGTTTATGGAAATTATACGTTACTTATAATTGCGCGCGCACGCGCGCGTGCATGTGTACGTGTGCCTGTGCGTGCGTGTGCGTGTAGGTGTGCATTTGTGTGTGTATATTATATAGTCCTGATTTTGCTGTTTTATTTACCGACATAGTGAGATAAAACTAACCGTTACTGCCCGATGCGTTCAGCGGGTAATAATGAACTCATTATTACCCGCTAAATCTCCATCGGTCAATATCGGTATATATTTTTGTCCCTTTATATAGGCCAGTAACACGTCAAATAATTCATTTGTTGCATAAAATATCGTATATAACATGGAATGTCATTATCCTCCTTGCTAATTATTTCCAACACTCGTCATTATGTCTGGAACGCTACGCGCGACCTCGCATGCCACATAATCTACTGTTGTGATACTTCGCGACGTCCATAGGTGGCGAGACTCAGGAAGGGCGTTAAACGCAAATCGAATGTGTTGCAGCAGCGTATATGAGACGCCGCGTGGGCGTCGAATATTATCATTTATTTCGCTTGATGTATGCAAGACAACATGAATGCGTCGAAGGCCAAACGTCAAAAAGTGCGTCAAAGTAGGCAAAATGTAGAAACTGAAGAGACTGACGATTATCTGGAAGTACGAGTAATTCCTTCGTACGATGATTCCGGAGAATCGGATTCTGATTCTGACCCAGAAAATGTTGACAGCGATCAAGAAGTTGATCATTCACATTCTCCTGCATTATATGATATTCCTACGAATTCTTATCATACAGTTCTAGGAAACTACACTGAAAACCAACTAAAATTGGAGCCAGATCATGTATTTGAGTGGTTAGACGGTGAGAAAAAATGTAATGAAGTTCCTGAAAATATACTTTTGATTTCAACATATGCTGAAATGAAAATTCGTAATTCTTCTTTTATTCAGCTATTTGAATGTTTCTTTTCAACAGAGTTGAAAGAGCATATAATTGAAGCCACGAAATTGAATGGTTATAATCTTACAATGGATGAATTAAATATTTTTATAGGTATAATTATAACCTCAATTTTTAACCCAAGAAAATCTCAAAGAGATTATTGGGCCAGTAATCGATTACTTGCATGTGAACCTATAGCTTCGGCTATGAGTCGCCTGAAATTTGAAGTTATCAAATCAAAATTAAAATTATCAAAACCTGATGATAAAAATGCAGAAGACAGAGCTTGGCGAGTACGTACAGCATTGGAGATTTTTAAGAAAAATTCAATGCAATTCGGTTTCTTTTCTTCTGCTTTATCAGTAGATGAAATGATGGTAAAGTTTAACGGCAGAACGATTTTGAAACAGTTTATGAAGGATAAACCTGTACGATTTGGCATAAAAATGTGGGCGATTTGTAGTGTCAACGGATTCTTGTTCGATTGCGATATTTACTGTGGAAAGGGATCGAGGATTTTCTCTTCTGATAAGGAAGTAAAACTGAGTAAATGTTCTGTAGGGAGTCGCGTTGTACTACAAATGGTTCAAAACCTCCTTTCGTCAGTTGTGCCCAGAAAGATAACACAATATCATTTATATTTTGATAATTTTTTTTCAAATCCAGATTTGCTCGTCCATCTGAGAAAAGTTGGCTTACGAGCAACAGGGACTGTTAGGGCTAATAGAGTTGGTGTAAGTAACGAAATGAACAAGCAAGCAAAGAGAGGCACGTTTACTGTGAAACATGACAAAAATAGTGGTATTAATTTTATCACAGTAATGGATTCAAAACCAGTCTCGTTGCTCTCAACAATGGCAAGTGTTACACCACTCTCTTCCGTCAAAAGGTATTCCAAAGAAGAAAAACAAAAGACGGATATACCGTTTCCGACAGCATTCACGGTTTACAACAAATTTATGGGAGGAGTTGATCTTCACGATGCGCACTGCAGCAATTTGATGCCTTCTATACGGTCAAAAAAGTGGACCTGGGCAATATTCATGAGGTTGATACAATCATCAATTGCCAATGCGACAGTGCTCAGAAACCAGATTTGTCATGAGACAAAAGTAGGGACCAAAGAAGTTGCATTGCAAATTGCTGAAAAATATCTTGAGAGAAGTAGTAATTGTACTACACACAAGATTCAGACGGTAACGACTAAAAGAAATTGTATAAATTTCAATCAGTGTTCTTGTAGAACACAAAAAAAGTGCACTCAATGCAATAATTATATATGTTCCACATGTCTACAATCTAATAAAAAATAAAAAATAATATTTATGCAAAATTATAAATTTGAAAGAAATTATGAAAAACTATATAAAAAAAAACGATAAAATCTATAAAAATGAAAAAAAATATAAAAATTAAAAATAGAAAAAAAAAGTTAAAAATCATATAAAATACAAAAAAAAAAGACTCTTTCCTACGTCAACCTCCTCGCGGTAAGAGTCGGGCAACGGAGATATTATCGACGGCTAATCGACGTATTTCGTTTCATTGACGAAAATCCAGGCACTTTTCGAAATTTTAATCGCCATATTGGATCCGCGATTTTGAATTCGGGAAATCTGACGAAATATTCATGATCAGCGACCCAAAAAACCCCAATATACAAATTTCCACTAAAATCGAAAAATATTTTTTATTTTCGTTCGCCATGTTGGATCCACCATTTTGAATTCGGGAAATCTGACGACAGATTCGTGATCAGCGACCCAAAAAACCCCTATATGCAAATTTTCACTAAAATTGAAAAATATTGTTTATTTTCGTCCGCCATATTGGATCCGCCATTTTGAATTTGGGAAATCTGACGACAGATTCGTGATCAGCGACCCAAAAAACCCCTATATACACATTTCTACTAAAATCGAAAAATATTGCTTATTTTCGGCCGCCATATTGGATCCGCCATTTTGAATTCGGGAAATCTGACGACAGATTCGTGATCAGCGACCCAAAAAACCCCTATATGCAAATTTTCACTAAAATTGAAAAATATTGTTTATTTTCGTCCGCCATATTGGATCCGCCATTTTGAATTTGAGGAATCTGACGACAGATTCGTGATCAGCGACCCAAAAAACCCCTATATGCAAATTTTCACTAAAATTGAAAAATATTGTTTATTTTCGTCCGCCATATTGGATCCGCCATTTTGAATTTGAGGAATCTGGCAACAGATTCGAAATCAGCGACCAAAAATACAACAATATACAACATTTTATGGAAATCTCATCAAAATACATTGTTATATTCGGCAGAATTCGAAATAGCCTAATTTTTTCGGCTTTGAACCGCCATATTGGACGTCGCCATCTTGAATTTCAAAGTTCTCATCATCCCATTTTGAAGATAAGGGTCCATGGACGCAAGATTTGTACTACCTACACAATTTCCGATCCGATTTCGGTGCGAAAATATCAATTGAAGAAGATTTTTTCGTGAAAAAAACGTTATTTTTTTTAAATAAACAAATATAACTTCATTTGTTTTTATTTTTCAAAAATTCTGATGACAGATTCTGAAAGATCACAAAATTTCACGTCAGAAATGATTATTCCAAAATTTTTTTAGGACCGATTTGATCAAAATAACAGCCGCTGAAAATCATTCAGAAAATTCGGACGTTTGGACGTTAATGGGTTAAACTTATGGACGACCAGTGGCTTTCCCTCCTTCTCTCGCTCTTCAATAGAATTTTTACTGGGAGGCCTTCCCCTCAGGGTGGGCAGATTCGCTGATTTTTACCTAGTATAAGAAGGGCGCCCGCACCGACCCTTCTAATTACCGGCTAATTGCTATAACTAACGCCCTGGCGAAAATGTTTTCGCAGATTTTATGTACACGACTGTCCAAGTGGGTACTGCAGAGAGACATTTTACCGGAGGAACAATCCTTCTTTCGTAGGGGGAGGGGGACGGAGAATAATATCTTCTGCCTCATCGCATCCGCGCAGGTCGTTTTGAAACGTCGGAACGCGAAACTTTTTAGTCTCTTTGTAGATTTTAAGAGAGCCTTTGACTCAGTCCCTCATACCCTTCTTTGGCGGAAACTACTTGGACTAGGTGTCAGCGCTAAATTTGTCAGGGTGCTTAGCGCGCTTTACCGCTCCGCGTCAGTACTGTACAACAACGAAAATGGAGAAACATCGCGTTTTAAGGTAACAACAGGTGTACTTGAAGGCGAAATTCTGAGCCCATTATTATTTATTTTAGACCTTTCAGATATGGTCAAGTATTTTCGAGACAATAATGTGCGCGGAGTGGACGTTACCAGATCCACGGATCTGCTAATGCTTCTCTATCCTGACGATCTAACTATTTTGGCTTTTTCTCCCTCAGACCTTCGCCGCAAGTTAGGAATTCTCTCTGACTACTGCTCGACTAACCAGCTTACCGCAAATGTTGAGAAAACTAAAATAGTCTGTATTAGAAGGGCTGGCCCGCTCGATCAGTTCTCGAGAGACTTCCTATTCGGCAATATGCCAATTGAAGTCACAAGCACTTACAGGTTTCTAGGCATAGTATTTTTTTTTCCTCAGCGTCAGGCCTTCAGCCTTGCGAGGACGCCGTTACTCGTACACGGTCCGCTGCAGCCGCGTGTCTAGCGATAATAAATTCAGCAAAAATGGACGCATGGGACGCATATTGGAAACTGTATAGCGCCATGGTTACTTCGGTTTTATTATATGCGGCTCCGTTTTGGGCTCTACGATATTTGGATAGACTGGAGTAGGCGCACCCGGCTTATCTATTACGTTTGGAACTTGGTATCCCCCCGATCGCGGTAGAGATACTAAATCGGTCTATGAAATGGATAATCAAGACTCTAAGATTGCCCGACTCCAGACTATCCAAGATTTTACTCATTCGATTAAGAGAACTGGCAGTGGCGTCTCCGGAAGAGCCCCGTAACTGGCTTACGCAACTTTTTTTGCTCTTGGATGAGGCAGAGACTGCTGTCCTGCGGGACAGCTTCAATGCCGAGTACTGGGCCGCAGTTGGCCTGCGTTTAATCGCTAAATACGCAGATTCTTGGAGAGCAAAAGATCTGGCCAGATATTATAACTCCGAACATGTACAGTTGCCAATTTACCGCCAGCTCGCTGACTCGGCGTATACATTGTACCCGCCTCGCATCTCTCTGCCTTGTCTAAGAGTAAAAGCCCAACTCAGACTAGCAACAGTCTTTACGCGTTCGCTCTTAGTTTCCGGTATGCGTCTCAGTTATAACCCGCAATTACCATGCTCTTTATGCAATATGAATGCTCTCGAGTCGCTGCGGCACATTTTTACAGAATGCCCTTGTCTTGCACCAGTCAGACGCGCTTTTGCCGCAAATGTACCCGCGTGCCCTTCAAGCAACCTCTTGTGCGTTCTGATATGCAACTCAGATCTTAGCTCTGCGAAGACTCTATTTAGGTTTATGAGAGCAACGCTCACGAGAAGAGTATTTTTATTAGGCGACTAATGTTTTAATTTTGTCTTTTTGCGTCATGCGTGTTTTCTCTGTTTCATTTTAGTTTTGCGTACCTTTCGCCCTACTTCGGAACTCTCCTCTCAACAGGATGTATCCCCATATGAGAGTAATAAATACAATACAAAAAATACAAAAATAAAAAAAATATTTTTCTACGATGCCAATGCGCAAAAGTCAAAATCGATTTGGCATCCACGGAATAATTGCTGATTATTTGGTAAAACATATGTTATTACAGTAAAAATGTCATACAGTGAACTGATTTATATTATTTAATGTAAGAAATGCTTAATTCATCATACTTCCTAATTCTTGGGATTATTCACGTCAAAGATTTTCTAAACAAGTTGTAAAAAATGATTATTACATAATTGTATAATTTCTAAATAATTTGTAAATTTGTTAGACATAATATCCCGTCATAAAAATTAAATTTATTAGACAAGTTTCCTAAAATTTTATGAAACGATCGCCATTTTGTGTTCAAAATGAGCGTGGTTATTTTGAGCAACTACTGAAAAAATAAAGAATACGAATAAGTCGATTCTTTATTAAAAAATAACTTTGTAAAACCATTAATGTAATTTATAAGTAAATTGATCGACGAAGACATTAACAATAATACATTTAAATTTTGCGTTACAAGGATCTTGCCACAAAACCGATGCACTCCCATTCACTCCTAGCAAAACGTAATATAGCATACAGTTTTCCGGATTACGTCTAAACATTCCTTGGTTTAGAGAGGACGATATTTACACTAATGATTTAAATTTCCCGTCCTAAAGGCCTCAGTACCGATGCACCATTGATCATTCTTAGCGAAATTCTTAAATTTATCAAGAAAGATATATAAAAACATAGTGGGCTTGGGACATAAACATTCTTTTCATTCTGAAAAAATCATTTTCCCATACATGATTTTATTGCAGGTATAGAAGGAGGGGTTTTTAAGATAAAAAATTTGACAGATGATGATAACAATATATTAATAGATAATAAAAATAACACCAGAATTAAATGTATTAACACTATTCATAATTTTCTTAACAATGACAACTATCGTTCTGATTCAGTTAAACATTTAGATAAACACAAATTAATGAAACAATTTATGAAAAATAACAAGAACATATTTTTTACTAGAGCAGACAAAGGGAACGTAACTGTAGCTATATACAAATCTGAATATCTACAAAAAATGGATGAAATGCTCTCTGATAATAATACATACATAAAATGCTCTTATGAATATACAGCTACTACTGAAAAATTGGTCAATAATCTTATTTCCACCTGGAAAAACTCTAAATTTATTTCTGAAAATACAGCTACATTTCTACATACTTACAACTCGTTAATCCCTAGAGCCTATGGTCTACCGAAAATACATAAACCTAATAATCCTCTCATAATCATCATTTCAACAATAAATTCACCCACTTATAGACTTGCTTCCTTTTATTGTTCTATCTTATCTTCTATTAATTTAAATAAAACTAGACACATTAAAGGCAGTTTTGATATGAAAAACAAAATTAAAGATATTGTACTACCTAAGGATTTTATTATGATCTCATTAGATGTTGTTTCCCTTTTTACCAATATTTCAGTAAATCTAACTAACCATATTTAAAACAAAAATGGAGAGAAATTGAATCATTTACTAATTTACCTAAAGCGGAATTTTTTAAAGAACTAAATCTAGTTTTAAATTCTACTTATTTCAAATTTCAAAATAATGTTTTTAAACAAGTGTATGGTTTTCCTATGGGGTCTCCATTATCTCCTATAATAGCAGATATTGTAATGGATTTTATAGAGAACATTCTCATTAACAAATTACCCTTTAAATTACCTTGTTACTTCAGATATGTAGATGATATTTTTACTTCTATTCCTATCAATTTTACTAATAATATTTTAACAATATTCAACAGTCTATCTAAAATTAAAGGGATTCCTAACAGAATTTCTTTCACCTTAGAATTAGAAAATGATAATAAACTAAATTTTTTAGATGTGCTTGTCATTAATGATGGTGGAAAACTGATTACCGATTGGTTTCATAAAAAAACTTTTTCAGGACGAAACCTACATTTTTTTTCTAATCATCCACTGAGAAAACTAGATTATAAGTGATAATGGATATGATATTACACTGTAATACCTTAGATTATAAAATACGGGACAGCAATCCAAATAATAAAATCTAACATACCTGGATAATAAAAAGAGGATATTACGCTACATTAGGTTAGATTATAAAACTTACAATCAAGATTATAATATTTATGTCATTGTAAATAAGGTCGTAAATTGAGTAATTTTTCTTAGGTTATGATCATTAATTAAAACAAGAATTTTCACAGGTACCCACACATAGACCGCCATAAATAAAAATATGTATGTATAAAACATTTTCGCAACTGAATCGCACGATATTTTTCATTGCACCTGTACATTGTGCTTGTAGATGGGATGTGTTTTATCCGACAATGTAAGGATTGTGCGAGCTCAAGCCGAAAACGACACATTTTAGGCGAAAATATTTTCGTATACCTACTCATGTATAATATATTCCCGCATACATATTAAACAAAATATTTTGTAGCGGGGATAAAAATTAAACAGAAAGCCACATTTTATCACCTTTGTTGTAAAGATTATAAAAATGATATTGTAACATGGGCTGGTAAACTCGCTTTCGACATCTGCAATGTTTCCAGCTAGACACACATGCAACCATAAAACACACGTTCTATTTACACTAGCAGCCCATGTTGGACTTTCCCACATAGAAAAACGAGTTTAAGATAGTAGTACCGATTAAGACGGACTAGACCATGCGACAAAGAACCCTTGGCGTCATAGCTATCGCTTAAAAGTTAAAAATAAACTTCTCGAAACTCACAGAAAGAACAACGAACGTCTGTTGTCAATAAAATTAAACAGGAAATGTGGGAAAGCTGATTATTGAGCGTGATGTAATTCTCACGACAAAATTTCGTAAACAAAATAGAAGGAATTTTATGTATTACGCAATAATTCCATATTTTTCTTAATTATAAGTAGCGATAACTCTCGTTATATGTCATTCTATATTATTCATTTTTCTATTCCTTGCAGTAACGAACATATTAAATAATACTTGCGAGCGTTGCGCTGAGTTAATTTGAATGGAATTATAACTAGAATTATTAACTCAACAAATTAACCAACAGCAATGCCCTGTGGTCGGTGCGTCGCACAGTCGCTCTTTCAAGTGAAAGGTTCCTGATAGGGATCCATACTTGGAAGGGTGACTATGAAAAATAAAAAAACGAGTGGTGCGCCCGCTACGGCAAAGATAGCAGGCCGATTGTTGTGTGGGAGACACGGCTGCCTTACCATCAGAGGGTATACTCTGATGATAAAGTAGATCGTCGACTGTATCTATCTGGGTTTTCCGTAGTTTTCCCAGACCCCGTGTAAATGCGATACAGAGGGGTCAAGTCGCTCTACGGGGCGCAGTAATGGGGGGACTGGCTCTGGGTGGGTGATCCTTGTGTTTGTCTAAAAAAAGTATTGTCTTGTAATGTCTTTGAAAGTCTGTCCGACCAATCCACCCGAGTGCCGACCCGCGAATAGGCTAAAAATGTCATTAAAGCGGGGGATAATTCCTTTCCTTTATCCTTTTTTAACTCAACAAATTGTATTAATAATATTATCCTATTATACATATATATTACTATAATATTTGCGAGCATTGCGCTGTATTAATTCGAATGGAATTATAATCAGAATTATTAACTCAAAAAATTATATTAATAATATTATCCTATTAAACATATACATATATTACTATAATACTTGCGAGCGTTGCGCTGCGTTAATTCGAATGATATTATAATTCGAATTATTAACTCGCCTAATTATATTAATAATATTACTTTCTTATTTATACATATATTTTACTACAATAATATTTGCGACTATTGCGTCTACAATTATTATTTATTACGGATGTAGTTATTAATAACAAATCGGAGATAGTTAGGTGGGAGGAATGACAGAGCTATCTTTCCTTTCACTAGGGCATTAGGCCCGCCTATTTTCTTCCCATTTATCCAATCTAAGACACAGTTCTTCCTCCTCCTCCAATGTAAAACCTTAAAATGTAAAGAAGGGGAAAACTCGAACTCGCAACCGAGTCGACGAGTTTGAGCCCTGAAAAAAGAAAAGTCAGTTCTTCCTTACTCGTCTCTTCTCTACTTTCAGACTAAAAATTCTAATATTTGGTAAGACACATTTTATATTTTCTTTTCAAAGAGAACTGTTTTCCTCTTCCAAACCTTATTTTACTTTCCAACGATCTCTGACCCTGGATGCCGGATAATAATATCCGAGGTACCACTTAGAGATCGTTTTCCTTTTTTTTAAATCCTTTTCAATTTTACTTTCCAACGATCTCTGACCGTGGATGCCGGATAATAATATCCGAGGAACCACTAAGAGATCGTTTTCCTCTTTAAATCCTTTACAACTCTTCTTTCCAATGATCTCTGACCGTGGATGCCGGACAATATCCGAGGAACCCATAAGAGATCATTTTCCTCTTTAACTCCTTTACAAACTCTTCTTTCCAACGATCTCTGACCGTGGATGCCGGACAATGTCCGAGGTACCACTAAGAGGTCGCCTCCAACATTAACGCCTTCCAACTTTTCTCCATTTCCTAAGTCGTCCTCCCAACGAACTCATAATTAAACTGAAATTGTAATTGTTAGCGTAAAAATAAATATATTTGTTGTTTGAATAGAATTAATCTTTCAATTAATTTATTCCACAAATTTTCCCTAACCCGGTCGTCCCAAGGTAAGCGGGACGAATTCAATTTTTAATAATTTGTTGTTTTTCTCACAGCGTGGTCCTTTTTCACTGGACGTGACAATATGATTAATAGTACTTTTCGATACAAGGTCGTAAAAGTTTTTTCCACGAATGTGCGGGTTGCCTCGCCTTCGGCTCGGACCGTATGTACATTCGTTCAAAAAATAATGTACGCCGATGTACTGAACATTATTTTTTGTTGCCGTGTGCAAAAAGTGCCTTTGAAAATCGAAAAAAAAAATCACACTTTACGCACACTGTAACAAAAATAATAATTTTGATACACATTATGGCATTTGATTTTACGCACCGGTTGTAGAGTATAAAATACGATTTCAATTGATTTATTTTTTTTTACACAAAAATGGTGCACAAATGTTACGCATAATATATCCAAAATTACTTTATGCAACGCGTGCGTAAGAATTCGATTATTTCGATTAATACAATGTTAAATAACGGCGCGTAAAATCGAATGTTAAGTCCATGTTGCATAAAGTACTATAGAACAACTTACTAAAATAAATTATATAATAATGAGAGAAACGTATCTTCAGTATATAACTTTAATAATTATCATTTCGTGTTATCACATACATTTTTTCATTATAATGTTTATACATTAAAACTGGACGATGACTATGAAGATCAGTATGCTTAACAAATGCCGTTATTGCAGTTTCTTCTATTTCATATGCAAAATAATGTTTGCAGAAAGATGTAGTATGATAAATGTTACAATAAAATAGTACATTATTTGTCGACGAAACAAGTATTTCCTTGACTTTCGCAAATATCAAAAATTCGTCATTTCCGGCGACAGTGAGAACAAAACCGATTTTATAAACTGTGTTGTATATTGTTATTTTATCTGTCGAACGATAATTAGTTGGGGCAATGTACGGTGATGAATTATTGGAAGTTGTAACGAGAGCACCGGGGTGCCGGAATCTCTCGTTACGGCGAACCGTCTTCATTGGTTAATACCGAATAATTATAAGTATATTTAGTATGTAAGTTAAATGTATTGTTCTTGCAGGTGCAAGAAACAAACAGAGAGAGAGAGAGAGAGAGAGAGAGAGAGAGAGAGAGACCGCGTTCGTGGGTTTCGCGAAGGTACACGAAGGGCCACGAGGAACACGGTACGTCTCCGAACTCGATGAGATTTGCATTGTCGTTGATCGATGCAGGATCGCATCGATCACCGAATTTCGGCACTTTTCCGTGCGTGCGTTTTGCATAACGCGATTTCGTGTACTTTTCGGGTGTTTTACCGCGACACTGTGGATTATTGTGTCCAGTGTACGAGTGTCCTGTAACCAGGACTTGGGGGACAACTCGGCGGTAAAATAGAGGAGGACCGGCAGTGTATCGGAAAATTTGTAAGTACCGGCTCGGCCGTAAGTTGGGCAAGTGTCCCTATTGTCCTCTCTCTTTCCCTCTCGCTCGGTTCTATCGTAAAATATTCCTGCGATTCCATTTTGTAACGGCCGGAATTGCGTTCTGATTTTGTACCGGATATCGTGGCTGGATTTATATCATTTTTGTACCGCTAAGTTTTATTTTGGTAATAAATCGGTTTTGTTGGTCATTAATTCCGACTAGTTTATTTGTAACGAGACCCGTCCTTTCTCACCGACGGAAGAGTTAGTCGGTGAACGTAAATTTTAAGATTCGCCGAGGGTTTTTCGTCTTCCGACGATCGGTTAATCGCGGTTGGTCCGGTGGTTAAAATTCCGGAGATAAACTCTCGTATAGAAAATTAATTTTTCGTTACAAAGTTTTTAAACTTAATTCATTTAATGTTCCAAAACACAATTCAGTATCGAGTCCTTTATTTAATAACAGCGTCTTGCTTAGCATTAATTGCTGTCTGATTGCTACCGTTTTAGTTATATTTATTTCGTTGGTAACTGACTCGCTTATTGCTACCCCTTCTTGGTGTTTCCTTTCTCCGCCCTTTGACCAAAGATCCCTTAGTGGCCCCATCTTACGTATGACGTAAGGGTAGTGTATCATCATATGACGTTTAGGCTTTAAGGGTCCAATTAATTCTATGTATAAAGCATGATGTTCTGATATTAAAATTTGTAAATAGTCGTACTCTTCGGTGTCGAACTGCTTGGACAATAAGATAGACAAAAGATGTCTCAATTTAAATAATAATTTCCAACATTTATTATTTTTTGGTACAAAACGTCCATACATTACTGGTGCGTAAGTGCAAAATGTTAAAATTTCGGCTGATGACATTTTAAAAAATCTATTTTTTAGTTGTTCTATACTAATAGTTGCAGGTTTGTTAGATTCAAATTGGTAATCGATTGTTTGAAGAATTGAAATGAATGTCTCGAATTTTAATAACTTTTGATCTGAAATTATTTGATTAAAAATAAATCCTAATTCGTTGGGTAAAATGCCTTCTGCAAGGTCGTGCATTATATCAACTACGGGATTTTGAGTACAGTGATAGAAAATAACGTCGTTAAAGGTACAGGAGGAATGCATTTTAACGACACATAAGTTCCTCCTAACGAATGAACTCCACTGTGTGAACCAAGACAATTACCTGTTTCGTAACTATCGAAAAACATTGACAAAGGCATATATATTTTACCGCCCGACTGTAAAGTATTTTGTTTCCATACTTCTCCTCCAAATGACAATTGATCCTATAATGTTAAATAAAATGACTTATATAAAGCACTATAATATGATAATCAGGCTTTCTTCACGCTCCGAGATTTTCCGTCCCACAAAATGCTTCTGCAAAAAATATCAAAAAATATTAATAGTTCTCCATGTTATTTCTCGTATTGTATCAGTAGTGTCTATATAGGTATTTCATATATTTTTATATTATGAATAAAACTTACTTCAATGCAGGTACTGCTGTGCAAAGATTTGCCACTACCGTTTCTTGACAAGAACTATTAATGTCAAATCCAGTGTGGATGGAATATATATACCGTTGAATAAAATTCCAGACGTGTTTTGAAGCAGATGGATAATTAGCATGTAGTACGTGAAATAATTTAAAACATACATCAACGGCTTTTAAAAGCGTTTCCATTAAGTATCTTGTATTATTAATATATAAGAAAATTTGTCGAAAATTAGAGACATCGCCAACTGCTAGAATGAATGGTTGAACAGTTTTACCTCGTTTTAGAGCTACTTTTTTTCTAATAGTCAATTGATTTTGGACGTCAGTTAAATCCTATGCACAAAAGTTACACTTAAAAGTTGTAAAAATCACTAAAAACGTTGAAAAAACATGCTCGCACATAACACACATGATGGGGTCCAATTAAATCTGAAATCATGAAGTATACTTACATAAGCAATAAGAATCAAACTATCTTTTATTTCTGCTTTTGACGGCCTGTAACTTTTTTTCGCTTTTGTATCGTAAGACCTCGTTAAAGGGAAGAGATCAATTAAATAAAGAAGTATCGTCGAATCTACATATAAATTTACAATTGTTTAATTATTGAAATGTACTCTAATATAAATTAAATAATTACAATAACTACACTCTAAGAAAAATCTACTGGAAACTTCCAGCATTTTATTGGAAATAGCGAGCTTTTAAAATGTCTTTTCTCTCATTAATGCACACTCTCCAATGATCTAAAACTTCATCTTTTGGCTCAACATTCTTTTTAACATACTCTAAACTTCTTATTGCCGCATCGTTTGTTTCGAAAGATTTGCCTTGATAGTGTATAAAATTATGGATCAATTACTTCTTCACTTTATGTACTTATATTTATGTTAATTTAACCCCTAACCTGTACACCAGTGTCAAATGCAGTTATAACACTTGGAGGCGTCAATAGAGTGCGCTATCATTTTTTGAGTAAAGAAGCGATTTTACCGGTAGTTGGCTCCATTTATATTTAATAAAAAATATGTTAGATTTTTTCAAAATATTATGATTGTTACTTCAAGTTAAAAGATTGAAGAAGCTCCATGAATTTTTATTCAGATATTTTAAAGAACATTTATTGTTCGAAAAATGAAAAGACACAAATGACCCTGGTTTGCAGGATGAATGTGCTGAAAAGACGTTTACATGGGAAAGGTTAAATGTAATTTAATTTAATTATACTTTTTTCTTCAATCGTATCATTTTTGTCAATCCGCTCTCCTTTATTCGTTTTCTTCTCCGTTGGATTTTTGTCTCTCAATTTTGTCCTTTCATTAACGTATCTATTCCATAGTTTTCCTTTATGACATGATATAGAACGCGTTTTCGTTTTAGGTTTTCCGGGTATAAAATAAACTCCAGGTCGTTCAGTAGGAAAAGCAGTCACAATCTCAGATGCAGCATTTTCGAAGATTTCTTTTCTAATTCTAAAAACAATGATATATTATCAGCAATTCTTTACGATTAAAATATCACACTTTTTACATTTTATACTTCATGATATATACCGATATTCATTATCTGAGAAATGCAAAAACAGGAAATCTACTACGATTACTGTTATGGATTTTCTGTTTGATTCGTTGAAATCTTTTGCAGTAACATAATTTTTTCCCTGCTTGTGATGTTTGAAGATGGGCTTTCAACCCCTACACAGCATAAAAAGCATAATTATTTATTAATTAAAAGGGGAGGGCTTTTAACCTACAAAAAATACATTTATATTAACATATTTTTTATTATATTAAAATTTTGTGTAGGTTAAAAGCCCTCCCCTTATAATTTTTATTTTAAAATAGTTGCCTACATTTCCCGCATTATTTATAATTATTTGTTGTTATTTATATATATATAAAATGGTATTTCAAGAATATTGCAGTGTTTTTATAATAAAATAAAAATAATTTTACATATAAACATACCTGTGGAAAAATATACGTGTGTGCGTTTTTTTTATTTTTTATTTCAATATTTGAAACGTCCTGTTCGTTTTCTTCGATTATAGAAGATGTAGAAGAGTCTAGCATATTTGTAGAAGACGTCGAAAGTTTTAACCTTTTTGAGGGTGTCTCCAAATCATCGGTTGTTCCATCCACGATTACAAATTCCACATTTTTGTGGACTAAATCCTCTAATGTTGCGAATTTACTTATAGACACTAGTTACGGATTATGAAACATAAAGTATTTAATAGAAAAAAGTTTAGAGGTTATAAGTATTAAATATAAAAAAGTTTAGAGGTTATACAAACATTATATTAATAATTCTAAGTCCATATATTAATGCAAATCTTCCATTTTCCAGTATCGTCTATTTCTTGTGAATCATCTTCCTCACATATAATGGGTTGTTCCTATAATTGACATATACACGGAAAATAATAATCCAGTGAAAATTCCCGAACTCGTTCGGATGTTGAGGATTTCAGTATGCTTGAAAGAAGATTAGGAACTGTCTCGTTAGAAATATTCTAGACCCTTTTTCATGAAGAAGTCAAATTAATTCATGAAGAGTTCCCGAACTGTAAAGTAATATGCTCGAATTATATCTAAGATCTTATAACTAAGATTATTTCTAAACAGTTCGGGAATATTTCCGCATCAGTTCAAGAAAAATTCGAAACTAATATAATGAAATTATCCGACTAGTTTAAGGGACAAAATTTGGTTTTCGTATGTATGTCTTTTAACCACCATTTACCCATTCAAGAACAAACTTTTCTAACATTTTATACACAAGGCCCATACATAGAAATACATCGCTAAACGAATTACAACGCAGACCTACACAATAATATTAAACTAGATAACAGTTAATATACGCACGCACGCAAACGGTATTAACGGAACGCTAACATAGTTACTCATTAGTAGACTGAGTCAGAAGTTGCATTTATACATAATCTATCAGTTTCGCGGCGCTGGCGAGAAACGCGCCATCTGTGAATATCTGTGTAAGTGAATGCCCGCGAATATTTGAATGTAGTTATTCACAAATAACGTTCTTTATATGTTTCATACAATCGGGTATGTAGGTTTAAGGGGATTCCGTACGGCTCAGTCAATAAGGTAGAAATTTTCACAAAGATACTTAAATTAAAAATGATTTAATTGATTTATCAAAATTCAGGCTCTGTATCAGAAACTGTAATGAATATATATGATGTCCCAAAAAATATGAGACCCGTTAGTTAACAATCTACTGAAAATCGTGCTAAATGGATAGCCGTCAAAAATCATTTTTAAAAATACAAAATTACTGTTATGACTAAAAACCGTATTTCACGAATAAGTGAAAATCGTAGAAATGTAGATACGACCTTTTCTAAGACACACAGCAGTATACTAGCATTTTAGACCAGTTCCACTAGTACGGCCAGTGAAAATTGCTCTAAATAAAAATTGTCTCATCCCAGCTAACACACTGTCACATTCGTCAACTAAAAGTTAACGAAATATACAAACAGTATACAAAACATTTTGTATATTTCGTAACATTTTCGCACATAAACATGACCGTACGTCAGCTGGGATTGAACTGAAAGGTTTGATTATTATGTAGTTTGGAGTTTTACTACTACTATTAATAAGTTTGGCGTTTTATTTTGGTTTAAACATTTAAATAAATTTTTTTTGTTTTTACCACATTCACTTCAGCATTATCGCAATGTACTTCAATAGAATTTTCTACAACCATGTCTGTATTATGACTGCCATCAAATTCCTATTAATGTAAATTAAGGTAAAACCATAATTGAAATCGAATTTCTTGACCGCTGATCAGAATTAGTAACTTTTGAGAATTTTTTCTTGGGAAAACGGTCCTAATACTAATTTGTTGATGTTGAACAAATAAACAAAACTCCACTAATATACGTTTCGGCCTCGATATGGGCCATCTTCAGAACCTTTAATGACACACAAATTATACAATGTTTAAAAAAAATACAATGTTTAAAAAAATTAAACATAAAATATTTTTTAAAAATTCGAACTCCGCAATCGATTTTCACAATAAACATGACTCACCGAAAAACGTGGCAGTTATAATTCACATGTTTTGATAAATGAGATAAATGTTCCGGTTTGCTTCATCTTGGATTTGCGGAATTATCAAAATTGAATAAAATCGCGAACCAAGAGAGCTAAACGATGTTGCGGAACATGTGCTCTTTGACAAACTGTCACTTTGAAAGATTTGATTACACGTCCCGTAATAAAGTCTACAATAATTGACACTAGGTGAAGAAATGAAAACCCGCGAATTACGAACATTAAAATTACCTGTTATGAGAACTAATAATAATATGACATGAAAATCCAATAAATGCTACAAAATGGTAATTTATTATTAGTAAATGACACATTTTTTGAAAGGCATTATTTAAATTCATTCAATTATTATAATTCTATCACAGGGTAATACGCGGTCGGTAACGTAGAACACTCGAATCTGATGTTGACAGCGTTTTTGTTCTTTTTTATAAAAAAGTTCTCCAATTGAAGCCTTTTCTTGTGGTTCCTTTCGCTGGCAAGAATTTGAACGTTTTTGTAATCAAAATCATGCGATGTCTCCATTCGGTGTTTTGTTAGCCCAGTGTGCTTATCAGGTGTTTCCAAAATATTCTTTTTGTGTTCTTTAATTCTGGTATCTAGTAATCTTTTGGTCTGACCTATGTACACTTTGTTACAGTGTTGGCAAGGAATAAGGTACACTACGCAGCTTCTTTTTCCGATATCTATTTTGTCCTTATAAGGTTTTATTTGTCCGGCGTTCGTACCTGTCGGCTTATGGACAATTCGGATTTTATCTTTTTTCAATTTTCGTGCTAACATTTCGCTTAATCCTTTTACATATGGGATACTCGTTGTTTTAAGGTACTGAATGTCTGGTTTACTTTTTTGGTTGGTATTGTACATCAAATGGACTCTCTTTCTTATACATTCATTTACAAGATCTTCAGGATAGCCGTTTTCTGCTAGAATATTTCTGACTAGATTCAAATTCTTTTTCCTAAACCTGATTTCTGTTAATTTAGTCGCTCTATCTATTAAGCCATTAATTACGCTAATTTTGTAATTCATCGGATGGTTTGATGTAAAGTGTAAGTACCTTCTGGACCAGGTGGCTTTATGGTACCAATCCGTATCTAGGGTTCCGTCATCCTTTCTAATTATGAGTAAATCTAAAAAGCTTATTCTATTATTTTGTTCTTTTTCTATTGTAAAAGAGATTCTATTTTCCATTCCGTGTATTTTTTGTTGGCTATTGAACTTATTTAAAACATAATCTATTTTGTCTTGTGGAACTGCTGTTAAAATGTCGTCCATATATCTAATGAAAAATGGAAGCTTGAAATTTAATTTGTTAATTAGGATGTTTTCTACGAATTCCATAATAAGATTGGCTAAAATTGGGGACAATGGAGACCCCATCGGAACTCCATAGACCTGTTTATAGACAGTTCCTTGAAACTTAAAATATGTAGAACTCAGTATTGTATTTAATCCTTCTATAAACTCTTTTTGTGATAGAGATGTAAAGTTGGATATTTCGTTCCATTTTTTTTTTCCTAATAATATGCCATATTAATGGTAATGAGATGTTCGTAAATAGTGAGACTACATCTAAAGATATAAGAGCATGTGCAGGTGGTAATTTAAAAGTTTTAATTTTCTTCCTACAGTCCCATGTATCCTTAATATAGGATTCAGTTTTACCTATTACGTTTCTCAAAATGGAAGTGTAAAATTTTGCTAAATTGTTGGTGGGTGAATTTACTGTAGAGACAAGTATTCTATACGGAATACCCGGTTTATGGATCTTAGGTAATCCGTAAGCTAGTGGAATTACCCCATTGTATGATTTTAGCCATTTTGATGTGTTTGAATTAACCATTTCTAAGCGTTCCCATCTTTTAACTAGTTGATTGATGTTTTTCTGGGTAGTGTTAGTGAATTTGGAAGCTGTGTATGCTTTTAGCCAATCTTATTATGGAATTCGTAGAAAACATCCTAATTAACAAATTAAATTTCAAGCTTCCATTTTTCATTAGATATATGGACGACATTTTAACAGCAGTTCCACAAGACAAAATAGATTATGTTTTAAATAAGTTCAATAGCCAACAAAAAATACACGGAATGGAAAATAGAATCTCTTTTACAATAGAAAAAGAACAAAATAATAGAATAAGCTTTTTAGATTTACTCATAATTAGAAAGGATGACGGAACCCTAGATACGAATTGGTACCATAAAGCCACCTGATCCAGAAGGTACTTACACTTTACATCAAACCATCCGATGAATTACAAAATTAGAGTATTTAATGGCTTAATAGATAGAGCGACTAAATTAACAGAAATCAGGTTTAGGAAAAAGAATTTGAATCTAGTCAGAAATATTCTAGCAGAAAACGGCTATCCTGAAGATCTTGTAAATGAATGTATAAGAAAGAGAGTCCATTTGATGTACAATACCAACCAAAAAAGTAAACCAGACATTCAGTACCTTAAAACAACGAGTATCCCATATGTAAAAGGATTAAGCGAAATGTTAGCACGAAAATTGAAAAAAGATAAAATCCGAATTGTCCATAAGCCGACAGGTACGAACGCAGGACAAATAAAACCTTATAAGGTGTGACGCGTGATTTTTCCGAGGTCACGTATGGAGTTTCGAAATGCCAAACACTTACTTTTACAGGGCGCCAGCCGTTCTTAAACGGCAAAACCTAATTCCCAAAGTGCCAAATTGCCAAAAACAAACGAATAGCCCAATTGCTCGCGACCAACTCAAACTCGGAGAGACGTGAGGTTGGGGAAGGAACAAAGTTTTACTCACCGAAATAAGCTGAACACGTTGGTTATAGACGGAAATCTTTAATTAATCTAAGAATCGGTTACAATACGGTACCGTCGACGCAGGTACCGAAGATATGCAAAAAATAAAGTAAAAAGTCAATAATGAGATTATAAATCCCCAAAAACCCAAGGTTCAGCGGTATCGCCTGCCTCGTCGTACTCACGCGATGGTACGGGACGACTTCGTACCCACCGGAGTACGCGACCGAAGATCTCGCAAAAGATAGTTTTCCAAAAATTACCGAAGTCTATAGCACGCGACGTGATACCGCCTAGCACCGAAACGAGAATGGCCGGTAGAGACAAGAGGCGTTGGCGAAACGGCTACGGCGACGGCGGCGGCGAGGCCGGTTAGCTGTGGCAATCGTCGACGAAACTTGCGGCGAAGTAACTTGATCGGCGTCGTCCAATCGGATTTCATCCTTTTCTCTCGTCCGGACGGACGAGACTAAGCGACAACGAGACTGTTGACTTGTCGAGCTGTTAGCGTTCCCAAGACGGCGAACGCGGGACCGATGGTTGTAGATACCGAGACTCCATTGAAGTTGAAAGTCGTCGAGATGTTAAAACACGACGGTGCCCTAACGGGCGAGATACCGTAACCAACAGCCGTTCGTCTTACCCCGATGTTCTAGGTGTCCTCCAGATCCTGAAGAACCGTACCACAGATGACTACCTTACCGACGGTCGACACTTGCACCCCTACGCACACAACATTCAGCATAATTTCCCATTCATACTTCCATACTAATCCGACGCTAGCGCTCTTCCTCGTCGATTCTCGACTTGCTAGGTGTTACGCGAGACCCGATGAAAGAGACAGAAGCTGCGATTACAGGGTATCTAATATACCACATCACAACTCCCCTCCCCTAAAGTCGAGCTTACTTTTTGTCATCACCTCCGATCGAAACGAAAAGTGAAGCGAGGCCAACACGCCGCTGATGTGGTCCCTTAATGCTGAGAACGAAAAAAAACACAAACGACGCGGACAGATTGCAGAGACAACGCGCTAGAGGGACGTATAAACCGTGGACCCAGACCGGCTCCATCCATGTGCGGCCGATGTCGAGACTTCCACCACGGACGCCTCGAATTCCCGTCCGGCTACTGCTGACTCGATCTTTCATTCCAAGGAGAAGCAGGGACGGGAGGGGTAAGGGTCGAAACCAAATGACAAAAGTTAGTCTTCTGCATTACCCAACACCAACTCAAACATATATTTTTTTTTTCCTCTGATCAATCATTAGTACAAAGAACTTCCGTCGGGCGTAACGAGACCCCAAACAAAAAAAATGGTGATGCACCGACACGAAGGGCAACTTGTCCAAACAAAAAAAAACATATATTTTTGTTTTCCTCTGATCAATCATTAGTACAAAGAACTTCCGTCGGGCGTAACGAGACCCCAAACAAAAAAAATGGTGATGCACCGACACGAAGGGCAACTTGTCCAAACAAAAAAAAAGAAACTAAATGAAGAAAAAAAAATGAGAAGAGAAGGGGGAACCGACAGCGGCTCATGCCCGGTACCTCTTCTGCTGGGCTTCCCACTTTTCCCGGCAATTCGGGCAGGTGGCCTTGGTCACGTTCCAGTGGCCGCGACCCATACAGCGGCGCCGAGCACCGAACGGCAGCGGGCAGTCCGAGTACACGTGCCCGGGACTCAGACAAGCTGGGTTCCAGCACCCGTGCACTGGATCGGTACTCCCCGTGGCGGTCGGGATCGGGGCCGGTTGTGGGGGCTTAAGGCCTCCTGGGGCGGAGCCGGGGTAACGTGGTAGCCTCCACGGTCCGTCCCATTCGGCGGGCTTCGCGGGATGGCGGCGGGCGCATTTTCCGCGGACGCCCTCTTCGACGCTGGGTGGCTGCACTTCCGGAATCCGGCGCTCCGCCGGCTCCGGCACGGGGATGGGTTGTGGCTCCGGCCATAACCCAGGGATCCTGACATCCGGGAGAGGAGAGCGAGACGTCCGTCCCGTCGGTACCCAAATGGAGTGGGGCTCGTAGGTCGGGGGATCCTCCTCGCTCCGGGCCGTGAGCACAAAGTGCCTCCCCGGCCGTCGGCTCACGAAGAGGCGAGCACACTCGATGGGCGTCGCTGGACGCCAGACAAACCCGTCCGGAAGAACTGAGCCGACGGGGGATCGAGACACGAGTGTGGTCTTCATGGCTGTTGACGATACTGAAAGGCGAAACCAAAGAGGTGTTAGTACTTTCACTTACCGGTTTCAGATCCTTGACGTGTGCCTTGCCGACTTTGCGCTCCTCCTCGTCCCTCACCTCATAGACGACTGGTGACAATACCCTAGAAATAACGTATGGCCCTTCGTAGGCACTCGCAAAACCAGCCGAAAAGTTTTTCGAAGCGGACGAGAGTACGCGTTGTTTACGCCATACACGATCTCCGACCTGATATGTCACCTTACGCTTACCGCGATTATAGTAGATAGTCTGTTTATCCGAAGCTTCGGATAAATGTCGCGAAACTAGATCCTGCAGTGCGGTCAATCGTGTCATTCGATTCTCCCATTTCTCCAGGGGAGTAGTCACTACGGGACCCGGGGTTTCGAGGGCCCTACGCATCGATATCACAGCACGAGGTTCCCGCGCAAAATTCAAAAATGCCGGCGAAACCTTCGTGGACGTGTGAACCGCGGTGTTAATTGCGTACCTAAATTCAATCAAATGGGCATCCCATTCCCTATGGTCGCCCTCCAAAAACGAAATGATCATGGTCTTGAGAATTCTGTTAGTCCGCTCAACGGGATTCGCTTGCGCGTGGTAGGGGGGAATAGTTGAGGACCAAAAACCGTATTCGCGAGCCGCGTTCATCAACAGGTTATTCACGAACTCTGTTCCGTTGTCAGTCAACATTACCTTCGGAGTACCCTAACGAAAAATTATATATTCTTCGATACCTCACCTGACCGTTTTACCCGTCGCTGTTCTAAGCGGACATAGTTCTACCCATTTAGTATAAGTGTCTTGCATGACCAACACGTGCCGGTAACCGTTTTTACTTGGGGGTTTGGGGCCTATCACATCCACCGAGACGACGGTCCATGGCTCTTCTATCTCGCGGATACCCATCAATCCCGCTTGTCCGCGTTGCTCGACCTTGCACTTTTGACAAGTGTGACAGTTGCGAACATATTGCACGGTGTCATAGTAGATTCCTGGCCAATAATATTGTTTTGCAAGGGGCTTATACGTTTTCTCGATACCTAGGTGGCCCGCTTGAGGAAGGTCGTGACATTCGTGTAGCGCCTGCTTCCTCGAACGGTGGGGAAGGACCAACTTCCATGCATCTAGATCTTCCATCAGGAGGTCTAGCATCGGGTCGGGACGATGGCAGTACAGGCGTCCGTTTTCCACTTTCCAATTAGGAAAGACCTTTGGATGTCCCTCCACGGAACGGGCACGTCGTACGTACCATTCGTCCTCCGATGGATCGATAGCGGCCACACAGTCTACTTCACTTTCGAACATTCGAGACAGAGCATCGGGTACGTGATGCAAAGCACCCTTCCGATGAACTATCTCGAAATCGTAAGAGAGCAGCTTAAGAGCCCATCGAGCGAGACGTCCTGTGGGATTATGCAGACTATACAACCATTTCAGGCTGCTATGGTCCGTCACCACTGTGAAGCGATACCCCTCTAGGTATGGCCTATGTTTTTCTATGGCCCAAACAACTGCGAGACATTCTTGCTCCGTCACCGTGTACTTACGCTCTGCGTCTTTCATCATTCGGCTCGCGTATGCAATTACTCGCTCTTGTCCATCCTGGACTTGGGTGAGTACTGCACCGAGACCGAAGGAGCTCGCATCTGTCTGCAGTGTAAACTTTACGTCAAAATCGGGACACGCTAGGGTCGGAGTTGAAGTTAACGACGATTTTAACTTATTAAGCGAATTTTGTTGCTCTTCGCCCCAATCATACCGACGAATTTTCTTCAACAATCGCGTTAGTGGCTCCGAAACCGTCGCGTAATCTGGTATAAATCGACGATACCAAGAAGTCAAGCCTAAGAACCGTCTGAGCTGTTTCAAATTCGACGGAGCAGGAAAATCGACTATTGGAGCAATTTTATCGGAGTCGACCTGTAGCCCATCGCAATTAACGCGAAACCCGAGATAAATTACTTCCGGGCAACAAAAGCTGCATTTTTCCCGATTGATTGTGAGTCCTGCCTCCGTTATGATCTTAAGCACGTATTCGAGCCATTTCAGATGCCCTTCGAAAGTTTTTGTGACGATCACAATGTCGTCCAAATACGCGAACGCATGTGGCTCCATTGTGGCATCTATCAAACTGTCGAGTAGACGCTGAAAGGTCGCGGGGGCGTTGGATAGCCCATACGGCATACGCGTGAATTGAAACAGTCCACGACCCGGTACTGTAAAGGCCATGTATTCTCGGCTCGCCTCAACCAAGCTTATTTGGAAATATGCCTGGCTGAGATCGATTTTCGAAATATACCGAGCTGAACGAAGTTTGTCCAAAATCCCTTCCATATTGGGTATAGGATATGCATCCTTTTTGGAAACTTCATTCAGCTTCCTAAAGTCCAAACAAAAACGGTACTTCCCGCCTGGTTTCGGCACCATAACCACGGGATTCGACCATTCGCTTTTCGATGGCTCAATTACGCCTTCCGCCAGCATTTTGTCGACTTCGCGGCACATAGCTTCATGTACAACTGGCGAAACGCGGTAAGATCGCTGCTTGATGGCGGCGTGACCCTGCACATCAATAGCATGAGAGGTTTGATTAGCGAGACCCAAAGGTTCGGAACCCGACGGAACTTTCGCTTCAAGGAACTTCCGAAGGCGTTGTTGTTCGCTAACGGTGGGTTCCAATATACCGGCGCAACCATCGTGGAGGTCATTACCCCCATTTTCCGCGCTATCGAAGGGTTCGTATGAACCTGTACCCAATTTCCAAGTGGCCGTCCCAAAATCTATCGAGAGACCGAACATTCCCAAAAAATCCAACCCTAATACACAGTCATACATTAGCGCGGGTACGAGACGAATGGTCATTTCCGCCGTTTGACCCCTTAGCGCGACCGGTAGGGTTAGTTCTCCCAAAATTTTGTCCGTCGATCCATTTGCCGAAGTGATAGATCGATCGGAACGACGATTCTCGCGAGGAAGCTTTTCGCTTAGTACGGCGATTAGTTTCGGCCCAAAGTACGTCCGAGACACACCCGAATCTACTAACGCCCGAACCTCGAAACCGTCAATTTTAACCAACAAGTGGTGCCGATTTTCCAAATTCGTATTCTGTACTGGCGAACAGTACGAGTCCAAAATCGGGTCGAAATAAGGGGTCGGTACCTCCTCGGATTCCTCCTCTAACTCGACAACGTAATAGCTCGCTAGCGGCGAGGCGAACGTGACCGTTTTCAGCGGATTAGTCGATTTTGGAACCGAGACAACCGAGTCCTTTTTCTCCGTAACCGATCTTGCTACCGAAATCGTACCTAATATCAAATCCGAAAATGTTGTCTTAAACCGGGAGATTTTGTCGTCATCGGGCGATTGGGTCGTATCGTTCGCTATAGCGGGGGCTGTGACCCGAGAAGCCGCCCGCCTTATGCGTTTTCCGAATCGTTACAAGAGAGGCACGTCGAGCTGGTGACACCTCGCTCCCCGCAACGATAGCACACTATCCCGATACGTGGCTTTGGACACTCTCGCATAAGGTGTCCTATCTTACCGCAATTAAAACATTTCCACGTACGTGTGGAGGGCGCGGTGGATACAAGCGTGGGAGAGACCGTCCGTGCTGGCCGCGTTGCGTGGATAGGTGGAGGGGATGGCGTTCGCGTGTCTTCTCTACGCAAGACCAATTTCGAAGGAGGGAGTCTCCCTTTCTTCTTCTTCCCCTCTACGGCTTTCTTCTCACCGCGAGGGAGGAGTGGCGAAGGCGACCGATCTAGCCACACCTGCGTGCCGCGATTCTCTGACTTCCCCTTACGCATCGGTATCGGACGAGGCTCGTCCTCGGAAACGGCGGCAACTTTTTCCCAGCTGTTCGACCGTATTCGAAAAGCCGTCGACTTAGGTGGGGGCTCGAATGCCATTTCCGGAAGGAAAGCACGCTCCTTCGTCGGTGGATTCCGAAATTCCCGACATGCCGACGTCGTGGCTTCGTATGACTTTCCCGCATGTTCAATTTCGCGGAAAGTCGAAACCTGACGACGCAAAATCCTATCCCGATGTTCCGGACGCAAATTATTGTACGTCATACTCAAGAGCTCGGTGAGCGACGGTTGGGGATCGAGATACTTCAAAATGTGGCGGAACCGGACGATAAAGTCGCTAATTGGTTCCCCCTCCCCTTGCGTTCGCTCAGAGGCTTCGCGACGTATCCGTACCTGGAAATTCTCATCTCCATATCAATCGCGAAGATCCCGAACAAAGTCATCCCAAGTTATCCACGAGTGACATTCGAGGCGATACCACTGAAGGGCAAGGCCTCGTAGTAGGTCAGGTAGGGATTCTAATAAATCAGAATCGGTAATGCAGGTTCCTAATCTCATTTCACGTAGCCGACACAGAAATTCCTCGGCGCTACTCTCGGAACCGCCCGCGAAAGTTACTTTCCAATCGCGTATGATCTTGCGAGGTCCTCTGTCGAACGTATTATTTAAAGTTCTATTAAACTGCGAAAGCTCCGATCTATTCGAATAGCGAATTGGATGTTCGGTAAATCGCACGGAGGATGCTGCGTGTGCCGAAGTTCTCCTAGGGCCGAGACCCGAAGATTGATTGTCAAATAGCCTAACTCTCGGTATGGAATCACAAGACACGTGTGGAGTATTTGATGGGGCCACGCGCTCTGTAGTACCGGCAGTAAATGCGTTGAGATCCGGAGCGATCGAGGGGAAATAGTTACTTCTCTCGTACATCCCTCGGTACCGATCGTTCGGATGATTGTACTGCGGCTGATTAGACACCGGATTCCGAATACAAGGTTGAGCGTAAGCTTGCCGAACGTATGATTCTGGATCCGAAAATAGACGACGATCCGTTTGACTCGGGGTTGCATAACGCGTTGAACTCGCGTACGGGGCCGAGAAAGTTTCGGGGCCGGAACAAACGATCACGCAATATATTTTCGCGACCTTGCACCCGAAGGGAATTTTTCACTAGAAGGGATATCCATTGGGAGGTATCTAAAGTATCTAAAAACTGGATAATTTCTGCCTGAGAAGTGAAGTGCGGAACAGAAAGGCAATAGTATGTCGACATTGTGATTTTAAGTCGTTATATGTCAATTTACGAACAATTGTCAAAAATTCCGAAAACACAAAAAAAATAATTACACAAAGTTTTCAAAATCGCCGAAATTTACCAAAAAGCACAAAAAAAATAAATTCCAAAATATTAATTAAAAATAGAATATTATTTCCCAAATTTCGCATACTACGCGGAACCGTTTCTCGAATGACACGATTGCACGCTAGAATCCAACTTAGAAATAAACATCAACTTCCCAGAGTTTTCTGGATAAATCGAAATACACATTGAAATAGTAAACACAATGATAATATTGAATTACTTAATATCGTACTGGTGAAGTAAGTATTTATACTTCCAGAGACACTATCAATAACATATATTATTGGTAAATCATAAATCATAAATTCTTATAATTAATACATCGATTTGCAAAACATATTATCAATCATATATTATTCAAATAAACAGACTATCCAATTACCGAAACAACATTCAAACAAAGACCGGTATTTTCGAATTCGAACAATAGCTTGTTTATGTTTGTCGACTTTCGATATCTGCTATTCGTAAACAAGTGATTGTTTATCACCTTGCTACGAGACACAAATTTACTCGGTTCTGAAATACTATTTGATTACGAAAGTTAATCATCCGAAACATTTAATTATTTAATTCTGCTGTTCATAAATTTTTCCAAGAATCTTTTGCAATCAATAAATTTTCCAATTAAAAAAAAAATAAGACCGAAACTTTATAAAAATAATTACCAATTTTCCAACAAAAAGATTTAATAATTTTTCAAATTTCCCAAAATTCAATTTTCAAAAATTTTCCACACACAAAAATGCTTACTTTAATTTTCAACTATTCCAGTTAGAAAATACAATTTCGATTTTAATAATTTTATGCAAAATTATTTTCAGAACCGCTGTACTTCGTACACAAGTAAAAGTCGAAAATCCAACACCCAATTCTCGTCGACCTCTAAATATGACGTATTGTTTTTCGAACGTAAATTATAAATACCGAATCTCGTTCTTGAAGTTTCGAACACGTGGAATTTAACTTTTTCTAAATTCTTATCAAAACAAATAATTTTACCGAATTTCCGAATTTTACTTTTGACGCAACCGAAAAAAAATTACTTTTAACTATCAGTCAAAATTTTGTTCCCTCAAAGCCTCTACGTACGGGCGCCAATTTGTGACGCGTGATTTTTCCGAGGTCACGTATGGAGTTTCGAAATGCCAAACACTTACTTTTACAGGGCGCCAGCCGTTCTTAAACGGCAAAACCTAATTCCCAAAGTGCCAAATTGCCAAAAACAAACGAATAGCCCAATTGCTCGCGACCAACTCAAACTCGGAGAGACGTGAGGTTGGGGAAGGAACAAAGTTTTACTCACCGAAATAAGCTGAACACGTTGGTTTTAGACGGAAATCTTTAATTAATCTAAGAATCGGTTACAATACGGTACCGTCGACGCAGGTACCGAAGATATGCAAAAAATATAGTAAAAAGTCAATAATGAGATTATAAGAACCGGAACGAAATCTAAGGTAGAAAGAACGAACATATGAGACGCGGCGCAGATATCTTATACTCGCGGACGAGTGCCTCACAAAGTACTTACAGTACAGTAGCCTTCGTCTCGAGGGCCACGACGATGAGGGACGAGGAAGAGGCTCCAGTCCTGGCGACGTCGCAAATCCTGGGACCGCCACTCTCTCATCCACACTCACACACACGAACGAGAACCCGGGCGCACGAGGCGAGCTTCCCGGAACCGAACTTTTTACCGCGGCGAAACACTAACCGCTCGTAATCCAAAATCCCTAAAAACCCAAGGTTCAGCGGTATCGCCTGCCTCGTCGCACTTACGCGATGGTACGGGACGACTTCGTACCCACCGGAGTACGCGACCGAAGATCTCGCAAAAGATAGTTTTCCAAAAATTACCGAAGTCTATAGCACGCGACGTGATACCGCCTAGCACCGAAACGAGAATGGCCGGTAGTGCCGCAGAAGCGTAGTCATTGTCGGCGATGAAGAAGAGGGGGTAGAGATAAGAGGCGTTGGCGAAACGGCTACGGCGACGGCGGCGGCGAGGCCGGTTAGCTGTGGCAATCGTCGACGAAACTTGCGGCGAAGTAACTTGATCGGCGTCGTCCAATCGGATTTCATCCTTTTCTCTCGTCCGGACGGACGAGACTAAGCGACAACGAGACTGTTGACTTGTCGAGCTGTTAGCGTTCCCAAGACGGCGAACGCGGGACAGATGGTTGTAGATACCGAGACTCCATTGAAGTTGAAAGTCGTCGAGATGTTAAAACACGACGGTGCCCTAACGGGCGAGATACCGTAACCAACAGCCGTTCGTCTTACCCCGATGTTCTAGGTGTCCTCCAGATCCTGAAGAACCGTACCACAGATGACTACCTTACCGACGGTCGACACTTGCACCCCTACGCACACAACATTCAGCTTAATTTCCCATTCATACTTCCATACTAATCCGACGCTAGCGCTCTTCCTCGTCGATTGTCGACTTGCTAGGTGTTACGCGAGACCCGATGAAAGGGACAGAAGCTGTGATTACAGGGTATCTAATATACCACATCACAAAGGACAAAATAGATATCGGAAAAAGAAGCTGTGTAGTGTACCTTATTCCTTGCCAACACTGTAACAAAGTGTACATAGGTCAGACCAAAAGATTACTAGATACCAGAATTAAAGAACACAAAAAGAATATTTTGGAAACACCTGATAAGCACACTGGGCTAACAAAACACCGAATGGAGACATCGCATGATTTTGATTACAAAAACGTTCAAATTCTTGCCAGCGAAAGGAACCACAAGAAAAGGCTTCAATTGGAGAACTTTTTTATAAAAAAGAACAAAAACGCTGTCAACATCAGATTCGAGTGTTCTACGTTACCGACCGCGTATTACCCTGTGATAGAATTATAATAATTGAATGAATTTAAATAATGCCTTTCAAAAAATGTGTCATTTACTAATAATAAATTACCATTTTGTAGCATTTATTGGATTTTCATGTCATATTATTATTAGTTCTCATAACAGGTAATTTTAATGTTCGTAATTCGCGGGTTTTCATTTCTTCACCTAGTGTCAATTATTGTAGACTTTGTTACGGAACGTGTAATCAAATCTTTCAAAGTGACAGTTTGTCAAAGAGCACATGTTCCGCAACATCGTTTAGCTCTCTTGGTTCGCGATTTTAATCAATTTTGATAATTCCGCAAATCCAAGATGAAGCAAACCGGAACATTTATCTCATTTATCAAAACATGTGAATTATAACTGCCACGTTTTTCGGTGAGTCATGTTTATTGTGAAAATCGATTGCGGAGTTCGAATTTTTTAAAAATATTTTATATTTAATTTTTTTAAACATTGTATTTTTTTAAACATTGTATAATTTGTGTGTCATTAAAGGTTCTGAAGATGGCCCATATCGAGGAAGAAACGTATATTAGTGGAGTTTTGTTTATTTGTTCAACATCAACAAATTAGTATTAGTTTATTATAAAATATTCGTGAATAAACGGTCACTGTAGCCAAACGTATATGACAATAAGACGTCTACACGTAAACAATGTAAACATAAACAAAAATAAATAAATACAATATTTCGGCCATTGATCCTGGCCCTCATCAGAAAAATTTTGAAAAATTGAAATAAATAAAAATTAAAAAATTACATTAGAATTTTTGTCCCCACTTCAAGACCAGGGGATTTACCTCCGTCTGTAATTTTTTAATTTTTATTTATTTCAATTTTTCAAAATTTTTCTGATGAGGGCCAGGATCAATGGCCGAAATATTGTATTTATTTATTTTTGTTTATGTTTACATTGTTTACGTGTTGACGTCTTATTGTCATATACGTTTGGCTACAGTGACCGTTTATTCACGAATATTTTATAATAAATTAAATACTACGGTCGACAAAATTCTTTATTATAAATTAGTATTAGGACCGTTTTCCCAAGAAAAAATTCTCAAAAGTTACTAATTCTGATCAGCGGTCAAGAAATTCGATGTCAATTATGGTTTTACAATTAATGGGAAATACTAAGAAACCAACGGGTGGATTTCTTCGCTGGGTCTCCAACGAATACGGATCTCAATTTGGTTTACTTTTAAGGAAATATTCTAGAACTCTGACAAGGTTAGCGAGATTAATTCCACAAAGAATCTTTTTATTAAGATGCCGGAGGGAAAGAATTTTTCCTGCTCATGTCAACAATAATTTTCAATTATTTAATTACAAAGAATTTCGGGCATTTCAAATTTCGCAACAAATGAAATCCCTTCACAAGTCTACAAAACAAAAATTTTTTAACTTGGAGATTTCTGATACAATTTCGGAATTGAAATTAACCAGAAAGGAGAAAACATCCTTATCCTTTGAGATTTCTAAGAAGATACCATCATATATACAAAAAAATTTTTTTAAATTTGAGAATATTAAATTTGAAGGTCTACTGAGTCAAAACAGTAGACGACTTAAAAGAAAACTCAACTGGTTAAATAACAATTTAAAAGCACAAAACCAACCTGTTAACCGAAACATTCAAGAAACTTGGTTTAAAAATTGCAGTGACGTAGACATACCGACTAATATAAAGAACATAGTCGGATTAGGAAATAAACATGCAGTATCGAGTACTGAAAGTATCCCATATGATCGATTAATAGCGGGAATAGAAGATGGCATATCGAGAGTAAAAGATATAACTGATGAGGATGGAAACATCATCGAAGATAATAAGAACAGAATCCGCATGGAATCAGTTAATATTATCAAGAATTTTTCCAATAATACAAGAGGCATCGGAGAAAATAGTAAAGACAACAACCCGAAAAGAGAGGTAGATCAATTTCTGAAAAATAATAAAAACGTGTTTTTCACTAGAGCAGATAAAGGCAAACCACTGTCTGCGTAAATACCTCTGATTATGTGCATAAAATGAAAGAAATACTACAAGACACAAGCACATACACAGCTTCCAAATTGTAATACACTAACACTACCCAGAAAAACATCAATCAACTAGTTAAAAGATGGGAACGCTTAGAAATGGTTAATTCAAACACATCAAAATGGCTAAAATCATACAATGGGGTAATTCCACTAGCTTACGGATTACCTAAGATCCATAAACCGGGTATTCCGTATAGAATACTTGTCTCTACAGTAAATTCACCCACCAACAATTTAGCAAAATTTTACACTTCCATTTTGAGAAACGTAATAGGTAAAACTGAATCCTATATTAAGGATACATGGGACTGTAGGAAGAAAATTAAAACTTTTAAATTACCACCTGCACATGCTCTTATATCTTTAGATGTAGTCTCACTATTTACGAACATCTCATTACCATTAATATGACATATTATTAGGAAAAAAAAATGGAACGAAATATCCAACTTTACATCTCTATCACAAAAAGAGTTTATAGAAGGATTAAATACAATACTGAGTTCTACATATTTTAAGTTTCAAGGAACTGTCTATAAACAGGTCTATGGAGTTCCGATTGGGTCTCCATTGTCCCCAATTTTAGCCAATCTTATTATGGAATTCGTAGAAAACATCCTAATTAACAAATTAAATTTCAAGCTTCCATTTTTCATTAGATATATGGACGACATTTTAACAGCAGTTCCACAAGACAAAATAGATTATGTTTTAAATAAGTTCAATAGCCAACAAAAAATACACGGAATGGAAAATAGAATCTCTTTTACAATAGAAAAAGAACAAAATAATAGAATAAGCTTTTTAGATTTACTCATAATTAGAAAGGATGACGGAACCCTAGATACGGATTGGTACCATAAAGCCACCTGGTCCATAAGGTACTTACACTTTACATCAAACCTTCCGATGAATTACAAAATTAGCGTAATTAATGGCTTAATAGATAGAGCGACTAAATTAACAGAAATCAGGTTTAGGAAAAAGAATTTGAATCTAGTCAGAAATATTCTAGCAGAAAACGGCTATCCTGAAGATCTTGTAAATGAATGTATAAGAAAGAGAGTCCATTTGATGTACAATACCAACCAAAAAAGTAAACCAGACATTCAGTACCTTAAAACAACGAGTATCCCATATGTAAAAGGATTAAGCGAAATGTTAGCACGAAAATTGAAAAAAGATAAAATCCGAATTGTCCATAAGCCGACAGGTACGAACGCAGGACAAATAAAACCTTATAAGGACAAAATAGATATCGGAAAAAGAAGCTGCGTAGTGTACCTTATTCCTTGCCAACACTGTAACAAAGTGGACATAGGTCAGACCAAAAGATTACTAGATACCAGAATTAAAGAACACAAAAAGAATATTTTGGAAACACCTGATAAACACACTGGGCTAACAAAACACCGAATGGAGACATCGCATGATTTTGATTACAAAAACGTTCAAATTCTTGCCAGCGAAAGGAACCACAAGAAAAGGCTTCAATTGGAGAACTTTTTTATAAAAAAGAACAAAAACGCTGTCAACATCAGATTCGAGTGTTCTACGTTACCGACCGCGTATTACCCTGTGATAGAATTATAATAATTGAATGAATTTAAATAATGCCTTTCAAAAAATGTGTCATTTACTAATAATAAATTACCATTTTGTAGCATTTATTGGATTTTCATGTCATATTATTATTAGTTCTCATAACAGGTAATTTTAATGTTCGTAATTCGCGGGTTTTCATTTCTTCACCTAGTGTCAATTATTGTAGACTTTATTACGGGACGTGTAATCAAATCTTTCAAAGTGACAGTTTGTCAAAGAGCACATGTTCCGCAACATCGTTTAGCTCTCTTGGTTCGCGATTTTATTCAATTTTGATAATTCCGCAAATCCAAGATGAAGCAAACCGGAACATTTATCAAAACATGTGAATTATAACTGCCACGTTTTTCGGTGAGTCATGTTTATTGTGAAAATCGATTGCGGAGTTCGAATTTTTTAAAAATATTTTATGTTTAATTTTTTTAAACATTGTATTTTTTTTAAACATTGTATAATTTGTGTGTCATTAAAGGTTCTGAAGATGGCCCATATCGAGGTTGAAACGTATATTAGTGGAGTTTTGTTTATATCTTCAACATCAACAAATTAGTATTAGGACCGTTTTCCCAAGAAAAAATTCTCAAAAGTTACTAAATTAAGGTAAACAAAATTTGATAAAGGTCAAAATATTTTTCAAAAAATAACTCTCCTACCGGCATATTCTCCATTCTTTACCTGTGTTAGAAGTAACATATCGAAGCATGATAATCGAATATATATTATGGTCATTTTGCGGACTTTTTGTCATTTCGCGGACCGTCCGCGAAAAAAAAGTATGTTTTCTGGTCATTTCGATGACTTTTTTTTTATACATGATGAGCATTATGCGGACCCTTTGTTCTTGCTATAGGGAACATAATTTCGCACCAAACTTTAGGCACAACTAGGTCTAGGCGAGGTTTGGTAGGGTTGGGTTAGGATGGTTTTTTTTTTTGGGGGGGGGGGTCTGCCCCCCAGAGCACGCAGCCAAGTTAAGCTTGATAAGATCCAAATAGACCAAATTTAATTTTTCCCGAGGTCCGCAAAATGACCGATACATAGACGAGTTATATATAAAAAATCGGGTCCGCGAAATGACCACTTTACGTGTTTATATATATATTGTTTTGTTTTCATTCCCTGGCCGCCATGTGCGAATACATCGCCTGCGCAGAACGGCGGGGTTGGTTCGTTGGTTGTGTATATATATGTACATGGTCTGGCGTATCGGTATTTGCGCATATAATATATATACATATAGGTAGAGAAGTACACAAAAGTTCGGGAATTTTCATAAACTGGATGCACAACTTCTCACAATCGTAAAATAATAAAAACTATTTCATGTTAGATATACATTTTCTTAAATACTAATGACATAAATATTGAACTGTTTCTTAATTTTATGTGAAATCATCTGTAATATTTACTTTCAGCGTATTTCCGAACCAAACTGTGAAATATATTTTCAGTTCGGGAATTACTCAGAAACATTTCGAACATATTTACCGATAATCGTGATATTTTCGTCGAATTTTTCTCAAATCCTTAACATCCGAACAAGTTCGGGAATTTTCACTGGATTATTTTTTTCCGTGTATGTTAAAATTTTCACAGTTTGTTACATCTTATTTCTTTCTACCTTTTTAAAGTAATTTCGTAAATTGTTAATAAATTTCAAACGAGGACCAAGTTCCGGAATTAGTAACTTCACTGCGGACACATCGTTTATTAATAATTTTAACGCTTCTAGGTCAATTTTATTCGCTGAAATTCAAAACCGAAAATTTGAACATACTATACAGGGTGGCCGATTTATCTGAAGACATCGAAATATCTCGAGAACTATGCACAGAATCAAAAAAGTTGTCGGATAAAAGTTGTTCGACAAAAAGGGGGGCATCCAGTGATAATTAAATTTACCACCTCACCCATTCCCTGGGGGTGGAGTGGGGGCAAAAACAATAAAACTTAAATAGGAACCCCCAGTTTTTATTGCAGATTTGGATTCTCCGGAAAAAAGTACACGAATTTGACCTAGGAGCTATTGCATTTTGGTTCACAGGTGGCGCTGTAATCGATAAAAACCCAAATTTATCCGAAGACATTGAAATACCTCGAGAACTATGCACAGAATCAAAAAAGTTGTCGGATGAAAGTTGTTCGACACGAAGGGGGGCATCCAGTAATAATGAAATTTACCCCCTCCCCCATCCCCTGGGGGTGGAGTGGGGGCAAAAACAATAAAACTTAAATAGGAACCCCCAGTTTTTATTGCAGATTTGGATTCTCCAATATTGACAATTTTCGCCCGCGTAGCGGATATGGAATACGGTCATTCTAACAAAGTAGTATTTTTCTGTTCCCTTTGGGGTGCTTGTTGTACGTGAGTCCCCTTGCCTCTCACTGTCTCACTGTTCACTTACTTGAGTAAGTGTTCGAAATGTTGACTTTCCACTACAATGCATTTATTTATTCTTTCTTCAAATTACTTTATACATGATAGAATCATATCTGCAGAAATTTCTGCGCAAGCAGTTCTTATGCGTTCCACCATGTTTTCACGAGTCGTTGGTACTTCTTCATAAGCCTTACCTTTTAGGTAACCCCATAGGAAGAAATCCAGTGATGTTAAATCAGGTGACCTCGCAGGCCAATTAATGAGGCCACCTCTATCAATCCACCTATCATTGTAATCACGGTCTAGTATTTCCCTTGCTACTCTTGAAAAATGTGCTGGGCAACCATCATGCTGAAACCACATTGTCCGTCGGACGTCCATAGCAACATCCTCAAGTAGTAATGGTACTTCTTGTTCTAGGAAATCTCGATATTTTGTTCCATTCAAATTACCTTCAATGAAATAAGGACCAATGAGTTTATTTCCTATGATTCCACACCAAACGTTCACCGACCAAGGACGTTGATGATTAACTTGTCGTAACCAATGGGGATTTTCTACGCTCCAATAATGCATATTATGCCTATTGACGCCACCATGGTTCGTGAATGTAGATTCATCTGAAAATAATACATTAGCAAAGAAATTGTGGTTCGTTTGCATTTTTTGAAATGCCCATTCACAAAACACCACGCGGTTATGAAAATCATGGCCATCTAGTTCCTGGTGCAGTGAAATGTGATATGGGTGAAACTTATGACGATGCAATATTCTTTGAATACTGTCTCTGGAAAATGCCGGAATCGAGATGTAATTGTCGTGTGCTTACATGTGGATTTTTGTGAATAGCTGCTAGTACAGCTACTTCGTTAGCTTCTCCTGTAACTGTTAATCTTCGCTTCCTTTTTTTCATTTGTACGCTGCCATCAGAGTGAAAGGCATTCACAACTTTGTAAAAAAAAGAACGCGAGCGAGCATTATCTGGAAAACGCTCAGCCTACAACGCAACAGCATCGTCAATATTCCTCTTACATTCACCATAAATAAGAATCATTTCGATTTTTTCGGGAACTGTAGCAGGATTCATTTTTAACTTGCAATTCGATTTAAGCAATGAAGGGTAGACAAAAAATAGTCACGTAAACGGAAAGTTGTTATTCTAAAAGCAAAGTGACCTCCGACCGAATTACTACCAATACAATGGACTTCAAAAACAGTCTTACACTGAGAGACCGTGAATACTAAATTTTAATATGGGGATTAGAAAGTCGCGATATCCATTTACTTCCCTTCAGGAAAGTAGAGAAAAATGTAGGTGAACTGGTTACGTGTGACTCAACTTATGTATAAAATGATATGCTACTTTATTTTCGAGTTATGTCGCCCTCTAGCGTTATGTAACAGAACCGGCGCCGGTGATGGCCGAAATGCAAGCGATGTACATGTATGAAACCACGTGAGTTCTCTCGGGGTCCGGTAGATGGCGACGAAATCCCCAAATGAAGTAAGAGTTTCGTTTTGTTTAATAGAAGCTGGTTTGACCGTCAATGCTCAGCTTATTTATTCTCATTTCGGAAAAAACATACAGAGAGAGAATGAATGAGCTGAGTGAAGGGACATGACGCGTTTTTTAATGGATTGCGTGATGTCCTCTTTTTGTTTATTAAATAATAAATTTAAAACCTAAAATGTAATTTTATTGAAGGTAGAAAACTTATTTATAAAATTGCTTCCATATTGTATGCACAATTTTTATGTAATCAGTTTTGATTTTTAATATGAAGAATATCAATTATTCATAATCTTAATTTTTCGAATGGACATTATTAAAATTTCATATTCAGAATAACAATTTTCGCAATTGATATTACTAAATTCTAATATTAAAAATTCTAATATTAGAATTTTTAATATTAAATTTTCATAAAGGGATCAAATTGTCTCTATTTGCCCCCTGGATGCCCCCCTTCATGTCGAACAACTTTCATCCGACAACTTTTTTGATTCTGTGCATAGTTCTCGAGATATTTCGATGTCTTCAGATAAATTTGGATTTTTATCGATTACAGCGCCACCTGTGAACCAAAATGCAATAGCTCCTAGGTCAAATTGGTGTACTTTTTTCCGGAGAATCCAAATCTGCAATAAAAACTGGGGGGTCCTATTTAAGTTTTATAGTTTTTGCCCCCACTCCACCCCCAGGGGATGGGGGAGGGTGTAAATTTCATTATCACTGGATGCCCCCCTTCGTGTCGAACAACTTTGATCGGACAACTTTTTTGTTTCTGTGCATAGTTCTCGAGGTATTTCAATGTCTTCAGATAAATTTGGATTTTTATCGATTACAGCGCCACCTTGTGAACCAAAATGCAATAGCTCCTAGGTCAAATTGGTGTACTTTTTTCCGGAGAATCCAAATCTGCAATAAAAACTGGGGGTTCCTATTTAAGTTTTATTGTTTTTGCCCCCACTCCGCCCCCAGGGGATGGGTGAGGTGGTAAATTTAATTATCACTGGATGCCCCCCTTTTTGTCGAACAACTTTCATCCGACAACTTTTTTGATTCTGTGCATAGTTCTCGAGATATTTCGATGTCTTCAGATAAATCGGCCACCCTGTATATAATTCATTTCATTTTAAATAAAAATCACTACTTACCTTCAAAATTATTTCGATAAGTTTCTAATTTCCATGCATATAAAATGGTTAATACGTCGTCGTCCATGATACCTTCAAATATAAACAAGGTTATGAATCAATATTGAAAATTTTTTTTAATTAATGGAAACCGCAAACACAGTAAAATAGAAGTAAACCATGAAATTTAAAAGTCAGATTACTAATTATATACGTTAAAATATATAAATACTTCTACTTACTTCCGCTCTAAAGAATCTTCTTTATCTACGTATAGACTGCTTGACACGTCAGTACAGAAACAGACAGAAAACATCTGCATTCGCATTATTTTCTATTTCTTACACTTGTATTTTCAATTCAAAAACGAAACTTTAACAAATATTACTTTTAAAGATGCACAATTACGTCACGTCACTTCACAAATCGTGTCATATTTTTAATAATCCAGATAATGAAAATTGATATATGATATTTAAATGTATTATCCCAAGATTATAATTTGTATAATCTTCAAAGGATTATAGATTATACCCCGTATTATCTATTCGTATAAGTCTTATATTCTTTAGCTTTAATATCTTATATATTAGTATTTTTATAATCTATTTTTCTCAGTGTCCACTTTGCTATAAATTAGGAACTGCTTACGGCATTATAGATAGGGCTATAAAACTCAGCGATATCAAATTTCGAAAGAAAAACATAGATATCGCAAAACAAATTTTACTAGATAACGGCTTTCCCCATTATATTATCAAACACTGTATTAAAAAACGAGTTTCTAAATTTTACAACAACAATGATTTCTCTCCTAATTTAGAACAAGATTTCATTAAAACTGTGAGTATACCATACATTAAGGGAATATCTGAAAAAATTAAGAAGATTTTAGCTGATCAAAAAATTAGAATTGTGCACAAACCATTTAATATCAATATTGGAGGCATCAAACCCTTTAAAGACAAACTAGATATTTCTCAATTAAATGACGTCGTTTATCAAATTAACTGTAAACATTGCAGTGGTTGTTATATAGGACAAACTAAAAGATTACTAAAAAATCGCATTCTTGAACATAAACGCAATATCAAAGGAAACGAAGAAAATTATACAGGATTAACTTTACATAGAATCAATACTGGACATGATTTTGATTATATTAACATTAAAATGTTGGCCATAGAACATAATTATCACAAAAGACTTCACATCGAAAATTACTTTATTAAATGTAATAAAAACACAGTTAATGTTAGATTTGAAAAATCTTTACTTCCTGAAACTTATTTTTCACTTATTAATTTTACTGGTTAAAAATTTTAAAATTTTAAATTTGATTTATATAAACACACATGGTTCGCCCTTCTATCATTGTTTACAATCACACTATTATGGTAAGAAGTCAAGTATTAAACAGTTTATTTCTATACTCCAAACTTATAACAGTACAAAATTTAAATTCCGTTCTTTTTTTCTTACTGAGTTTTTCAATAAACTCATTTTTATTTTTTAATTATGTTTAGATGCTGTCCTTGTACACCGCTAGTCTCACCACATTTTAGTGCAAAAAACAATTATAATTTATTTAAACTGTGCTCTACAATATTCACAGGTAAGAAAAAAAGACTCTTTACAATAATTAATACTTGACTTCGTCATTTTTTTCAAATTAATTTTTGTAATTCATTAATCTAATTTTCAATTAATTTATCTTTGTACTCAGATTTCTGAAGAGGACCTAAAATAAATATGGTCGAAACGTTAACCTTTTCTTTTTGATTATTATTTTACGTTATATCCGACATACAAGAAACCTTATATATTTTACAAGAACTTTTTCACTTATGAAACTACTAATCGGATAAGAAGAATATAAAATTTAACTATTTTGTTTGATAATTAAGAAAGATATATACTCTAATATATTAAATTTTGGGTCCTAATCGCCTTGCAACTTGTTCGCGCCAACATGCGCACTCTACCGATGCCCGGGCATCCTGGTACCGATGTTGTTAACTCGATCGCCACGTTAGGAGCCTCCGGCGGCGACGATTGAGAACTTCTCCCCTACCTCAACCGCTGTTCGCGAAGCCACGCGCCGACTGCCTGTTTTGTGTGAAGCGTCATGGTATAAGCACGGATGCGTCAAAGTTGGTCTCGCGAATATTCTCAGAGTTATTTTTTTGTTCGTTTTTTTTTCTCGATCGCACACGCAAGATTGCACGCAGGATCGCTTGCTCGTGTCGCAAAAACGCGTTTGCACGCAGGACCTTCTGCTCGCGTCGTGAAATTCTCTTACACGCAGGTCCGCCTGCTCGCGTCGAAAGGTGCGAAACACCAAAATGGAACAAGTGGAATAAACAAGGTGAAATAAAGATGGACCACGTGTCGCTTTGTTTTTCCTCCCGATTTTTTTTAACAATCTCCGCCCAACCAGCCTGTATCCGGGTAACGGAGAGAGTTTAGTCGCCCTGACCGAGCCCTCCTCGTCAATACAACTCAAGCGATGCACATTCATTTATTCGTGGCCTAAGGGGGCTTCACTTCCGATTATCCTGACAGCGACTAAACATTCTTAAATTCATCAATGCAAATATTAACATCAACCATGGGTCTCGCTGCACAAACAATGCATGTTTATTCAATCGTAGCGGAGGAGGGTTACGCTCCTTTGGAGGGGATTTCGAAAATCATTTGAATCTATTACCACGCGGACTCGTACATTTTTTGGGTCTTCTCAGAAAAACTGATCCGTGCGCCTTAAAAATTTAACTGGAAGTGTCTTGAGGAAGGGATATAACCATAAATGCGACATACGCGCTCCTGATTTTGGACATCGCTCCACCTTCTATCACAAATCCTAGCTCATCCTATGCCTACCTATCTCTCTCTCTCTCTCTGTTACAATAATATAGATATCGCATCATTACAAATTTTCAATATTGCGTCCCAAGGATCCCGCTACCCAAGCAATGCACTTTTATTTAATTGTAGCCAAGGCCGGTTTCACTTTCGGTTTTCCGGATTAGATCTAATCATTTTTAAATTTGTCAAGAAAGATATTTAGGTATACTAATAGTTTTAATTTCGTGTCCCATGGGTCTCGCTATGCAAACGATGCACTTCATTTATTTGTATCCAGGGCGGGTCAGTCATTTCCATTTTTCTAAATTTGTCAAGGCGTTAAGGCTTCATTTTATGTCTTTGATACGAAAAATACTATTAGGTATAAAAATTCTAAAAATTGGGGTTATTTATTATCCTTCTGGCGCTAATGTCCCATCTCTACGTTGCAGAGGGTTTCGTAATTATTAGTAAACATAGCCAATAGTATCAAAAGTCAAACGCAAGTTCGTCTTGTTTCGTACAACACGTATTTAAATCACCAGGTAGTGTTCAAATTGTTTTTATTCGTATTTTGGGGCCATTTGTACTCATTGCAAGTTATTATTTTCTTACTATGACTATCATTTAACTAACTACAGTCTAATTTATGGACAGATAATCATCAATTATGTAATTGATTAAGAACTAACTTATTTTTTGTGATTTATTAAGTTTTTAATGTAGTTTCGGGATGAACAATAAGATTTTTAAATTATCACGATGTTTATTATAAACGCCATCGATTTTATTAATAATCCATATAAAAATTTGAATATCTAGAGGTATAAAATTAATTAAAATTGTATCTATTATGCGCACATTCAGGAGGAAATAAACTAGTCATTCGAACGAATGTTGTGGATGTCAATGTAATCTCGATATATTTAAAAACTGCGGCTCGTCGCCGAGTTCACCGATGCGCATTTTTACATTTTCGATGTTCACCTACAATGCAACTGTACGAAACTCGCGGTGACAATCCAGAAGCCTCTGCTACTGTATATATATATATATATATATGGTCGGTGGCCGATTTATCTGAAGACATCGAAATATCTCGAGAACTATGCACAGAATCAAAAAAGTTGTCGGATGAAAGTTGTTCGATACGAAGGGAGGCATCCAGTGATCATTAAATTTACCCCCTCCCCCATCCCCTGGAGGTGGAGTGGGGGCAAAAACAATAAAACTTAAATAGGAACGCCCATTTTTTATTGAAGATTTGGATCCTCCGGAAAAAAGTACACGAATTTGACCTAGAAGCTATTGCATTTTGGTTCACAGGTGGCGCTGTAATCGATAAAAATCCAAATTTATCCGAAGACATTGAAATACCTCGAGAACTATGCACAGAATCAAAAAAGTTGTCGGATGAAAGTTGTTCGACACGAAGGGGGGCATCCAGTAATAATGAAATTTACCCCCTCCCCCATCCCCTGGGGGTGGAGTGGGGGCAAAAACAATAAAACTTAAATAGGAACCCCCAGTTTTTATTGCAGATTTGGATTCTCCAATATTGACAATTTTCGCCCGCGTAGCGGATATGGAATACGGTCATTCTAACAAAGCCGGGAAAAAATACATTTAGCGTTACCCAGGAACAACGACGTGGACGTAATATTTTTCTGTTCCCTTTGGGGTGCTTGTTTTACGTGAGTCCCCTTGCCTCTCACTGTCTCACTGTTCACTTACTTGAGTAAGTGTTCGAAATGTTGACCTTCCACTTCAATGCATTTATTTATTCTTTCTTCAAATGACTTTATACATGATAGAATCATATCTGCAGAAATTTCTGCGCAAGCAGTTCTTATGCGTTCCACCATGTTTTCACGAGTCGTTGGTACTTGTTCATAAACCTTACCTTTTAGGTAACCCCATAGGAAGAAATCCAGAGATGTTAGATCAGGTGACCTCGCAGGCCAATTAATGGGGCCACCTCTACCAATCCACCTACCATTGTAATCACGGTCTAGTATTTCCCTTGCTACTCTTGAAAAATGTGCTGGGCAACCATCATGCTGAAACCACATTGTCCGTCGGACGTCCATAGCAACATCCTCAAGTAGTAATGGTACTTCTTGTTCTAGGAAATCTCGATATTTTATTCCAGTCAAATTACCTTCAATGAAATAAGGACCAATGAGTTTATTTCCTACAATTCCACTCCAAACGTTCACCGACCAAGGACGTTGGTGATTAACTTGTCGTAAACAATGAGGATTTTCTACGCGCCAATAATACATGTTATCCCTATTGACGCCACCATGGTTCGTGAATGTAGATTCATCTGAAAATAATACATTAGCAAAGAAATTATGGTTGGTTTGCATTTTTTAAAGTTCCCATTCACTGAACACCACTTGATTACGAAAATCATCTCCATGTAGTTCCTAATGCAGTGAAATGCGATATGGGTGAAATTTATGACGATGCAATATCCTTTGAGTACTATCACTGAAAATGTCGGAATCGCAATGTAATTGTCGAGTGGTTACACGTGGATTTTGGTGAGCAGCTGCTAGTACAGTTACTTCGTTCGCTTCTCCTGTAACTGTTAATCTTTGCTTCATTTTTTAATTTGTACACTGCCATCAAAGTGAAAGGCATTCACAACTTTGTAAAAAAAAGAAAGCGAGCGAGAATTGTCATAATAAGAATCATTTCGATTTTTTCGGGAACTGTAGCAGGATTCATTTGTCACTTACAATTCGATTTAAGCAATGATGGGTAGACAAAAAAAATAGTCACGTAAATTGAAATTTATTATTATAAAAGCAAAGTGACCGCAGGCCGAATTACTACCAATACAACAGACATCAAAAATAGTTTTACTGCCACAAGTGGAATCCAGTTAATGAAGAGGATATCTAATTCGTTGCAAGAGTAAAATAATCTAGAAGCATACCTACTGTGGAACACTTGGTTCCCAGAATCCCGAGGGAGTAATGAGATGCAGAGGAAGTAATGCTGAAGTTTTAATTGATTAATTGAGGAGCTACTTGAGGGGTCCTGACAAAATGAATATCTTCTTACGACCGCGTTACGGCCGGCTTGCGACAGCTTATGACCGTTTACAACTGACTTGCGACGGCTTACGACCGTCTTAAGAGCTCTTACTACTAACTTACGACAGGTTAGAGTATTTGAATAACGAAAATTGTGTCAAAATGTAATATAGTCCCGACTCCCTTAACCTCAGAAATCGGACCCTGTTATCGCTAAATGCAACCATGATTTGTGCCATTAAACATTTAAAAATTATTACGGTACTATTAAATAAAACGTGACCGTTATCTTCAGGAATTTTCTACATCCGGTAACTAAACGTAAATTGAACGTTTAATGAAAGAGTGAATAACAGAATGTTACTTTGTGTAACGAAATTCCACAATAATACTGAGAATACAGAAAAGGTAAAATAAATAATACAATGCAATTCTTAACTGGAAGTGTAGATATAATATTCCGATTCTCGCGGTAAGTTACAATTTTTTCTTAAATGTAAGGTGTAGCGAAAACTTTATAAATCATAAATTAATGAATAACATAAATAAACAATTTTAGGTTCAAATGAATACTTGGAGGACTTACAGCTTTGTTGAATAGCGTACAAAAATCCCGTCCTTTTAAATTGTATGAGGTTGTCGGTAACTCCATGTTTTTCACGCAAAACACCGGAATTTTATTATTAATTACTTTGACTAAGTCGCGGTAAGACATTCGCTACTATACATTAAAAACGAATTTAATACGAGGAATCGGTATTCTCTATAATAAATCAATTGAATAATTTTTTGCAGGATATTATTTCGCGTAACGAGCAATAAATCGTAACGGTACGAATCGGCAAGAATTTACATTAAAGAAAATCGAAATTTAATTTACCGGACGTGTTCGCGTGATCGTTGAACACAGACTGATCAGACTGATCTGTACAGACCATATATTCGGTATCTACGCGCTCTTCTTTACCGGCCTAATACCGACGCTATTAAACCTGAAACGATCGTTTCTACGCCTATCCTGTAGATTTCAATAGGCGATATAATTTTCGAAATATCGCGCGCTATACGGATAGCGCCACCTATATCCTCAAGCGGCCCTCTATAATCATCGATCCGGAACGGCGCGCGCAGCGCTTCTTCGAGTGGGGCCTACGCCGAGTGGGGCTTTGGACAATGTATAAAAGCCAGGCGCAACGGAGTGGAAGCAAGCAGTCGTCCTCCTCCTGTAGACGACAAGCCCGGAGCTCCATTTGGGTATCGCCCTCGTGGAAGCTCGACCCTCCAGCCCGCATCCTAGGACAACTTGAGTATCGCTCTCGTTGACCATCCACCGCCGCTCATCCTGAGTATCGCTCTCGATGAAATCCTGCACCGGGACAACCTGAGTATCGCTCTCGTTGACCATCCACCGCCGCTCATCCTGAGTATCGCTCTCGATGAGATCCTGCACCGGGACAACCTGAGTATCGCTCTCGTTGACCATCCACCACCGCTCATCATGAGTATCGCTCTCGATGAAATCCTGCACCACCGGGACAACCTGAGTATCGCTCTCGTTGACCATCCGCCCACTGCTCGACTTGGGTATCGCCACTGTCAAGGTCACCTGTTCCTGCTGTCTTGAGTATCGCTCTTGACGGATACCTCCCCCGCATCTTGGGTATCGCTCTTGTCGTGGCCACCTGTTCCTGCCGTCTTGAGTATCGCTCTCGATGAAATCCTGCACCGCCGGGACGACCTGAGTATCGCTCTCGTTGACCATCCGTCCACCGCGCGACTTGGAGTATCGCTCTTGTCGTGGCCACCTGTTCCTGTCGTCTTGGGTATCGCTCTTGACGGATTCATCATTCTTCTCAACTAGAAACATCTCTAAACCAGCAGTTCACTAATTGTTACTTTTACCTTTATCATTTGCGTCCGGACCGTTCCTACAGTGCATACGGCTATAGAAGTAGGGACTCAATATGTAAGCGTAGGGCTTCTTGAATAATAACGGTCATTTTGTAATCTTAATTCTCTGTGTCACTTTACTTGTCTTCCTACCCTGGCAGTTGAAACTACAGCCCCGACGTACCCTGGTCTACCGATGCGAGCTGGGCACGGGGCGGCGGGGAAACTCCGTTACAGACATGCAGAAGATTTAAAATATTCGGTTATCGAACCCGGTAAATATCGATACAGGACGACAAATTGGAATCGAAAGGGCAACTTCGTCGCATTAAAAGTGATAAGTTAACAGAAATCTCCAAATGTATTCTCCCCCCTCCACAGAATAATGCCAAGAAGGAGACCAATAAAATGTGTCCATTAACGTGCTGATAACACAACTCCTTGCAGCATCGGCGTGATCGATCAGATATGGTAAAATTTGGTTGATTCCGTTGATAATTGCGAAATACTATTGCAGTTAGGTTACATAGCGGTAATCGAATAGTACTTGCGAGTCGGAACAATAATAAGATTTTGAAGTCCTGTCAAACCCAAGTGATATCTCCCGTCCAGGGATACAGCATCCTACCTTACCGACTCGTATATCCGAAGCATAAAAACATGAATCAACTAATCAATTTCAAATATAAAATTCGGATATGGATTTGAGTACGTCAGTTCGCCAGGAGGTATTAATTAAAAATAATTACGAATGAATAATTCGTTAAACAAAAAAAAAGTCTAATTAAGTTAATATTAGTTTATGAATCCCCATCAACCATTACGCTTAGATCATTTTCTCAACGCCATTTGTATTCTTCGGGGAATGTTTCCACATCATTTCCAGAGTCAAAATCAGTTTGATTTAAAATCGGAGCTGCTCCCTTTTTTGAGATACAGGTATTTTTGTATTTTAGTTATTATAATGAAAAAAATCGCATCTGCTGCATTTTCGAACACGAAACAGGACCAATTTTGCTGAAATTTTGCCTCGAGTATTATCTCATCGATAAAAAAATATTCCCCGAATGGCATGGACCGATTGAGGCCCCGTCGCCCCCAACCCTCCCGATAAAGTGAAAACGAGTTTTTACGAATATCCTTTAAAATATTGGTTACATACAAAAAAGTTTCAAATAAAAGTTGTTTGTCTTCCAATTCTGTACAAAAAATATGTAATGCTTATTTTTAGAAATCCTAACGGTTCCCGAGTAATTTCACTTTGATGTCTTGAATATTATTTCAAGAAATCTAATTAATAATAAAAGTTAAAGATACATAATTTTATGATGCTAGACCACCTTCAACTAAACCCAGGACCTACGGCGAGGATGTAGTGGTTATGAGGTCCCATTTTTTGTGTTTTTTTTTTTGCTTTTTTCGTTTTTTTTTTTTTTTTTTTTTTTTTTTTTTTTTTTTTTTTTTTTGCTTTTTTTTTAAATTCTGTATGTGTTTTTTAATATTTTTGTTTGTGTTTATTTTTAAATAATTTTTTATATATGTTCAAATATTTAAGGAAGAAAACTCTACTACTGCCTTTTGTAGTCTCAAAGCGTATGAATCATCGTCTAAATTGTTCACTTTATATCGGGTCCAGATTTTTAAAAATTCTCGATGAACTGACTCACCACTTTGTTCAGACCAATATCCCAAACCATTATCTTTTGGAATAAATCCCAAATATTCTTCTACGTGATCAGTCAGAACGTGGAGTTTTAGCGATTCCGATACGTCGTCGATATGTTTCACTGCATCAAGAGCTTTACGTAATTCTTTCATATACGGACTTACAGAATGACATACTTTTCCCGAAGTGAAACAACAATCTACCACTTTATTCATAGCTTTGAAAGCTTCAATTAAGGGTACGATTTTAAAAATTGCCACTTCTCCATAAATTTCAATATCTTTAAGTTTACTCGCTTCTTTTAATAATTTTCGGCACGCGTTTCCTTCAAAACAATCTCCATGATACCCTTTAGACACAAGGTTCAGTTTTTTTGACCATAATAAAGCCTTTTCTCGCCCTACAGTGGGTACCAAACCATTCCAAAATAAATGGTTTACGAAGCCTTGGAGGATATGAAGTTCCGGGATAACGCATTTTTCCAAAACCTTGAGATCGTCGTCTTCAGTAAATAACGGGAGGTTCACCGTGCTATTACAATCTTTTGCATATTTCTTATTCCTGCCTGTAATACAGAATTGTTCAAAGTCTTTGCAAAGATCGCCATATGTTTTCAATCTTTTAGGGTTTTCTGTTTCAAAATTTAGAGCATAACTACTTGAAGCCCCACTGGTACTCGTTTCCTCAGAACTAAAAATTTTATTAAATCTTAAATCTTTAAGAGAAATAAAACATTAAGGACAGGGGTACATAGCGGATGCGGTCTGCTGTCCATTTATTATGAGTAGAATATTGAAGTCTCCAACAAATTTAAAAGGTATATTATTTATATTTGTCAACTCGAATAAAACCTTTACATTTGCATAGGTTTCTTTTATCTCAGGAACAATAAAATTACCCTTTTGACACTAAACAGTTTTGCTTTTTTAGACATACTTCCTCCTTTACAATACAAACTTCTTTTTCTCTTTTCAATGTCATTAGTTATATCATCATCTGAAGAAGAATTTTGAACATCTAGATCAATTCGACGAGTATAATTTTCAGGTAATATTGTTAGGCATATTTTAAAAAAGCCCTGGCCTCCATCCGCCATAACTTTAACTGTAAAATTACCTATTAGTTTTCGTTTATTAATCACAGACTCAAGCAGTTCCTCAGCATCTGCGTTGACAACAGATCGATTTTTTGACACTCCTGTATCATCGCACTCAAATTTATAAGTTTCAGATCGATATACATCCTTTAAAAGTGTAGATTGTTCTGAAACATGTTGTTTATGGTACTTCGGAACTGAATTTTTGCCAACGTTTGATCTTAAAAAATTGGTAATTTTTTTCATTACGTTAGCGGAGGCTCCATAGTTTACCCGAAAATTATCTAGCCTTTCTTCACTAAATTGAATCTCAGTTTACTTTTTTGGATTTTCAATTATGTTTGATTTTCGCCCCTTAGTAGATAAACTTACTTCAACGTTTTTAACATGCTCATTTTTGCAGTTTTCAAATTGTTTTTTATTTCGTAAAATAGCATTTACAATTTGATCCTGTTGATTATCAGGAAGTTGTTGGACAATTGTTTGTACATTTTGAACAGCGTCTTTACATTTATGACTTTTTCCCCTGCCAATATCAGAAAAACATTTGCAACATAGTTGCTTGGAGGTTTTTACATTCTTTTTCTCCACTTTTTTCGGTAAATGCTTTATTTTTAAAGATCCTCGCTTCCTTTTTGGAGAATCAATAATGACATTTAAAGTTTTTTTATAACCTCTTCCTTTCACAGCTTTTGTATGACTAGTATTTCTGCCGGTTAAACATACAAAACAATGGCACATATCATTATTAGAACGCGTATCTTTCGGTAACACAATCTTGTCTTTTCAATCATATCTTTTGAATATCCCTTTTTTTGCATCTAATAAAGTTCTGTAACAAGTATTGCAAATGCTTGCCGCAAATTTGGGATCATTTAAATCAAAATCCGTTTTAACAAAGTCAATAATAAGATGTTTCGTTTTATCATTAATGACGAATTTGGAAGGATCAATTTTTCCGAACTTAATCTTTTCCCCGCATGGGGCACATACCTTCTTTCGATTATCATTTATTTCTCAAGTCCATCTTTCGAAACCCACTTCTCTAACGGGAATGAAATGCAGGTAGTGATGACTGCGACTAGCCGCGGTAACGGGAGTAACTATTTTGCCTACAGTGTTCGCAGTTTTCTTTTGTTTCTTAAGCCTCCACATCCTTTCTTTTGATTAAAAAACTCAATAAAAATTCTATTAATTACAGATTAGGTAGAGAGTATTGGAATATATGGGCAAATCTCTGGAACTTTTAAATTTCAGCCTCTCAATAAATTTTTTTTTTAAACTTCAAGCACAAGATTGGCGTTGGGTATATGTATTCATATCTACATAAGAAGTAAAAATGTACGCTCGTGCATCCTTTTTACTCAACGACATTAAAACTTTGCGGTACAATGTCCAAAATATTGACCACCGGGATGAGCTTGAAATTTTGATTTTTTGAAAGGTTAATAATTAAATAACGCATTTCCGCCCAATTTTTTAAAAATATCACTTATGTGAGAGTTGAAGATGTATATAACATTGCATTTTAAGCAATATTTATTTAATATTTTGTTTTATAATTAAATAAACCAATAAAAATTATCATTTTTATAAAAAAAATAGGATTACAGGTAAATGCTTAATTGGATCGCCCTAAGATTGTGTATAATAGGGTTTCCGAGGTCGCCGATTATGAATATCTGAGTTCAGATTTTGGAAATTCAAAATGGCGGATCCAAGATGGCGGTGAAAAATGAAGTTATTAGTAGATTTCGTTAAAATTGGATCTGCCACATTGAAATTTCAGCGTATGATCCATATATGATTCATTTTTTCCCGGGTTATCACTTATACATAGACTCGAAATGCATATTTTGTTTTGCAATAGCTCTAATTTGAAACACAGTGCTTAAACAAGTATAATAAAGAATTGTTTATCTTTAAACACATAAAGAACACCAAATTTTATCTGAATAAACATACTTTTAGTTTCTGACCACAATATTACTAAGCTTACAGTGTTTAATTCATCGTTAAATTACGACTTTATAAATAGTTCTTTCAATAACTTTGAAAATATGTAAAATATAAGAATGCCGCGCACTTTACATACTTATATAAGGTATTAACTTACCAGCACACCGAACAACAACTTGATATTGGCGATATTTTGAATATGCCACGAAAAATAGTCAATTTTCTGAAATTGGCACGTTCTTGGAATGTATGTTTACACTTGTATAACATGAACAGTTTAAGGCGCACACAAATGCGTAAAGTGTCAAACACTTTATTATTGTGTCCTTTAATAACCAAAAACAATAAATATTCGATTTCTAAGACGGCGCGGATAATAAATAAACAAGGTTAAATAAGTTTAGAATTTACGAAATTCAAGGGACGGGTACTGTAGGCTCACTCTATACAATTAAATGTGTGGCACATATAATTCATATGAATATATTGCTTTATGAGATGTTTGCCTCCATTTTGCGCTAAAAACACAAGGTTAACTCACGCGGCGCAAATACAATACTCATAAGAGTAAAAAAAACCATGCAAGGGACGCATGAAATTTCATTATTTTTTTATCTATAAATAATTATAGAGCGTCTCTGTAACGTCGGGCGACTTCGAAATTCATCAAGCTTTTTATTTATGATATCTTGATGTATAAAAAAAATATAGCATTTGTGTGAAAGCAATGACGTTCAAGTAGTGTCACAGGACTCCACAGTTTAAAAGTTCTAGAGATTTGCCCATATAAATGAAATATTGGCAATCAAAAGACTTGATTCTTATCATAAGTTTATTAAGTTCATAACATGAAGATAATATTCAAAACGGGAGCAGCTCGATTTTAAAGTTATCAATTTTGGAACCCTTAGAAAATTAATAAATATTTAGTTACTCGGGAACCATTAGGATTTAAAAAAATAAGCATCATATATTTCTTGTACAGAAATGAGAGACAAACAACTTTTACTTGAAACTTTTTTGTATGTAACCAATATTTTAAAGGATATTCGAAATTTATTATATTCGTAAAAACTCGTTTTCACTTTAGGGAGGGTTGGGGGCGACGGGGCCTCATTTGGTCAATACCATTCGGGGAATCTTTTTTTATAGATGAGATAAAACTCGTGGCAAAATTTCAACAAAATCGGTCCTGCTTCATGTTCGAAAATACAGCAGATACGATTTTTTTTCATTTTAATAACTAAAATACAAAAATACCTGTATCTCAAAAAAGGGAGCAGCTCCGATTTTAAATCGAACTGATTTTGACTCTGGAAATGATCTGGAAACATTCCCTGAAGCCCGATTTTGGATGCATTTTAGTCGAACTTCCCCAACCTTGAGGCCCGGTGTGAACAGGTGACATGGAAAAAGCACTGTAACAAAATATAAAACTGCCAATTTAAGACTAATAAATGGAGATCTAAAACCACTAACTGGCGAGTCTGGAAATACCCTTGCTTCAAATCAATTATCTGCAGCAGTCATCTGTTCAATTCGTCAGAATGATAAAAGATTCATAATAGGGCTTCTCGTTGAAAAGTTGAAATTACTCCACCTTACACACCGAGAATGTGTGGGTAGGGGATAAATTATGGGTCATTACATATCACTTTTAAAACTATGAAATACATCTACTTTACTTTCTTTGATCTGATACGAATTCTAGTGACATTCTCAAGTTGTGACGATATGTTACACATTTTCATTTTTCTCATCGAACCAAAACGCAAGAACTCGTCGATCAAATTGGTGTACTTTTTTTTGTGTAGAATCAAAAATTGCAATAAAAAAATGGGGGTTCCTATTCAAGATTTATTCTCCCCCCCCCCCCCCCACTCTCCAGAGGTCGGTGGAGGATGTTAATTTCATTATTACTGGTTGCCCCCTTTCGTGACGAACAGCTTTCATTGCACATTTGTTTTGATTCTGTGAATAATTCCCGAGATATTTCTATGTATTCAGATAAATTGGCCACCCTGTATAAAGGGTAACCCATTTTAACTTCCCCACCAGATTATCTTGAGAGGAACGCATTTTCTGAAAAAAATTTCAAACATAAATTCTAGTATTTTGTTTAGTGATATTGAATTTGATCTTGATTGTGAATGTAAAGGTCATTTAAAGGTCAAGTTAATTTTTTTAAATGGTTACCAATACTTTTTATCGCAGATTTTGAGAATGCGGAAAATTTCACGTCCAAATATGATCTTGGCATTGATCTACAGTTTAACGTGAAGGTCACTTCGAAGTGAAAATTCCGGAAGTCGATTATGACAAAATATCTCGGCCGGATTGCATTGTTTGGAAAAATGTAACCGGCAAAAGTTTCAGTATTTCGAGTAGGCTACCTGGTTTATGTAGGTAATATTTTTCCAAACAACGCAATCCGGCAGTGATATTTTGTCGCTCTAGTTTTCTAGTCGCTCTAATTTTGACACATAACCCCACTACATCCGGCGATACTAATATCCGTCCGGATTGTTCTTATCTCGATCTGCGAGCTCCAGGCGCCAACACCTGCAGCTCCCGACGTTTACACTTATGTCGAAGGAATCGCACTGCTCAGAAATGCCGGATCCGTCAGACACACCCTCCAGTCTAATTACTGGTGGTAAGGCGGTTCCACCGTGTTAATTACTACGGCCCTCTTCTCTATCTGGTCGACCGTCGACGGCAAGATGGTGGATAAATATGCCAACAAAGAGCTGTGGTTCGCTGGTCGAATTTGGTTTTTCGAAGCAAAGATGAGAGTGACCACCTGACAGCAGCGTCATCACCATCCATACGACTTCGTACATCTTCGTACAAGTTGAACTTTGACCTAAGAAACATGAATTAATTTTTAAGATTTTTTTATTTACTTTTGCAGATAACGAAAGTTTGGACTCTTAGCTTGTAGAATGTGAAAAATTCCATAGAATCATTTATGAGACGGCAGCAAATATGCTTTTCCTAGACCACAGATACTTAAGTGGCATATGACTTCTGATTATTCAGGTTTTGTAATTTCAGTTTTCGTTATTTTCAAATTCAACGGCAATTGGGCTCTCAGCATTCAACACATCGAAGTTTCAGCTTCTCTAACCTGAAAACTCTGTAGGCTTTCGGTTGCTAAGACCCAACTGCCGAACTACTGCATATCGAAAATGACTTAATATTTGAATCCAACCAATCGTGCTGTAGTCTAACCATTTTTTTTGCATGTACTGGACCCAAAAATGAAAAGTTCTTTAAAACATATACTTTTATTCACTTCGGAATTTATCTCTTTATAGTAAGTTCACTTTCCTTACATTTTCTTTTATACTTTAACTGTAGGAAAAATAACTAAATTGTTATTACAAACGGAAATTATCATTTTTATGCCACACATTTATCAAATCACAAATGTCCCATTCAGCAAAATTATGCATATTTATTATAATATGCGATATTTCACAAAAAAAAAACAGTAATATTTTCGATATAACTGAAATATTCAGGATATCAAAATATACCGATAACCTATGTTATGAAATGTAATAAATAAAAAATCAAAACTTTAAAAATTAAGCTAAAAATGTACTTTGTCAAGTAAGAATTCATGTAAACTTTGACACTCAACTATTACGTATGTAAAGTAAACATTTCAAATAAATCTCATATTTTCACAGCTGAACGTTGAAAATGAAGAAATAAATGTTTCAACTAGAAGTATTAAGTAAACAAATTTCTAACTGTTTGTACAATTCAGAGAGAATACTTTAATATCACAATAACCTCATATCATAATTACTCTCATTGCAAGTTTTTCAACAAAATTTCCTTATTTAGGTATTAAACGTGTGGCGTTTCGTGCATATGTTTATTGCGATATTCACAAACGAAAACTAATGGAATAGTATTTTTTGAACTAATGGAATATAGATTATTAAAAAAAAAACAGATTTTATTCTATTTAAAATATCGGCCCTGAAACTGAATACGTGCGTTAATTCACTTTACAATATTTTGCAGTACTGCCGCAATGGTCTTTGGGGTTATATTTCTTATTGGTGACTCTGTCCCCAATTTCACCTCTTCTGCACTCTCGGATTCCTTTAGCGTAAAACCATAATGCACATTTCGAAATTAATACAATTTAAAAAAATGGTTCGCCATTTAAAAATCTAGTAGATTCATAATCAGCAGTTACGAAATAATATACAAATATCCTCGAAATACGAGTAGTTATTGAATTAGCAAAAATATATGCCCGCGGACTTAATTTCGGAGCGAATTTCATTTTTGGCATCTTAACTGAATGTAATCGTTTCGAAGAAATATTTCATCACTGCAGTGATATATTTCAGTTTCCTATCTCTTATATTATAAGTATCGTAATTCAGTGGTTTATTCAATTCCATATTTAACATTACTGACCCGACAGCCATCCTCTTTACACGCCCTTGAGAAGGTTCATAGTGAGCCGAATGATCATGCTCAGAATTCTTTTCTTATTTTTTAAGTTTTAATTTTTTGTTTGTATATTTTAATTATATTTAATCTTTTAACATTTTACGGCATTATCATTTTACAAAGAAAATGCATTGGAACCTTTGCATTAGAAACGTGTTTTTTAGTTTTCTTTGCTGTATCTTCCTATAATTTAGTATAAATCGATTTCAAAAACTAATCAAATCTAAAAAAAAAACGATATTTCAATTGTATCATAATCAAAAGCTCGCATGCTCGGTAAGTGTGTATTTATTTCTACGATTTTTAGGATGGCTCGGAAGAAAAACATTTGGTTATGGTTTTACCAAAAGTAATACTCGTTCCACGTGTCAGCAATTTTTTCCTTTCAACCTTGAAGCTAAGAGTTCCGACGATTCTTTGGAGAGTTCCAAGTCTCGAACGAGATCATTCAACTCCTTTTGATTGAATTGGCTACCAGATTCATGATTGCTATTGCTAGAATCATCCTCATCTTGATATCTACTTCTGAAGAGAATTCGTCATCACTTTCTTCTCTTTATTCTATTTGCTTCACACAAATACACACACGCACACGCACACGCACACGCACACGCACACGCACACGTACACGCACACGCACACGCACACGCACACCCACACATACGCACAAACGCGCGCGCGCACACGCACACATACAGCTGACGGTGAGGGGAATCAGCTGAACAAAGCACCCTGAATTGAAGCCGAGATCTGCGCACAGACACGCTCATATATGCAAATAACATTTTAAGGTTACCTTAGTAGGCCTTAAGTAAACCTTACTTTCTGCAAATTCCAGACGTGTTAGAGAAAAACGGAGTCTGGTTTCGATTTTAGCGATTGAAAATCTATAAAAATCATCTTGTATTTTTTTTCGGTCCTGTGTAATTTCATTAAGAGGGAAAATGTTAACTACTGAACTCCACTAGAAGTGGATTCTTACTCTCAAGCTTCTAATCAAGTTCAACTCCGAATCAAAGAGGTGCTCTGTTTTCACGCATTTTACTACAAGAGCTTCAAAGTATTCCGATTAATTTGAACTGACGCAGAAATCCGGGTGTCGACAGATTACAAAACGCATGTCTCAATTGAATGGCAAAACTCGACTGACACGGAAGCTCGCTTCCCGAATTCAGTGTGTGATCGACTACATAACATCTGGCCGTTCATTTACGACTAAAGTCAAGAAGTGCGCGGAACAACTGCGGACATACTATCATACAGTGAACAAGCTGAAGTTGCTCAACATCAAGCAACGTTTGGCGGATAAAATTCGAGTTTTGGCGGATGCCAAAAGGAGGTTGCAAAGTCGGGGAAATGAAATTCGACGAAATGCAACATTTTGGTCGAATCCGTCCAACCTCTTCAAACATCCTATCGAGCCTCACGCGAGTTTCCGTCAATGGCCTCGGTTGAGGAATTCTGGGGGAGCATCTACGAGAACACATCTAGGCTTAATGCAGACACTTCAGGCATTGAAATCTTTACCGAATTGTGTGACGAACTCATACAACAAAGTGAATATTGCCCACCCGTCAGTGCATTTGAGGTGAATAATGCCATTAAAAGGGCCAGGAATTTCTCATCCATTTGATGGGATCAAATTAACAACTATTGGTAGAAGAAGTTCCCTTCTGTCCAGTAACACCTAGACCGAATATTCGCCTTTTATATACATGGAGACCAACCCATTTCGCACTGGCTGGGGGAGGGCCGAACGACACTAATCCAAAATTCTGGAGACTTGTTTGATCCGGGAAACCATAGACCAATCACGCGTCTCAATACGTTATACAAATGGTTCACTAACATCTTGAACAGACGTATTGAGAAAGCCGTGAAACCGGTGTGGCGACAGATAGTGGAACAACGAGGCTGCAAAATGGGTGCATCCGACTGCAAGGACAGCTTGCTTATCGTCAGATGTATTTGTCAGGACTCAGTAGAGTACAAGCGTAACCTGTCGATAGCCTGGCTGGGTATTATAACATTGCACGAACTTTTAAGGTTGTTGCTCAAAAGCCTCCATGTCCACCCAAACATAGTGAAAATTGTAGAAGACAGGCATTGTCATGATATCGGGCAAGCGTCGAACCACGTCTAGACTGGTTCACTTCCAAAGACGTGTCTATCAGAGAGATTCTCTGAGTCCTCTGCTCTTCTGCATCTCACTATTGCCTCTATCCGTTGCTCTCCGGAAATCGCAAGGGTACATGTGTGGACCGCTTCCCTATACGCATCAGGGGAGGATCAATTACATCGATGTCTGAACATCGCCCTCACATACTCGAGAGCTATAGGCATGGAATTCGGATTGAACAAGTGTGCAGTCGTTCATTTGCAGCGAGGAAGGTCACGCTCCATTAAAAGCGATATGGAGCTCGTCAACGGAAATGTCATCTGCCACCTTAGCGCCGAAGAAGCCTACACATACCTGGGCGTACCTTAAAGGCATATCCACGATGTACAGGCTGCTAAAATAAACATCGTTAAGAAATACCGGCGCCGTCTCCGTTAGATCGGGTCATCAGAATTGACCGGGAGAAATAAGGTGGCAGCGACGAATATGTTAGCCGTTTCACCAGTGCTCTATTCATTTGGAGCACTTAAGTGGAACGCTGACGAGCTAAGAGATCTCGACCGATGCACACGGAAGTTGGTTTGTATGCAACGCAGTTTGCATCCAAGATCTTCCGCGGAACTACTGTATTTGCCCCGAAAATTGGGAGGTCGGAGGAATTTTTGCTTTCAGTTCTTATATCGAGCTGATGGCTTGCCAATACACATTTTCTTTTATATGTCCCCACAGAAAATACTCTAAATGATTAAGATCAGAAGAACGTGCTGGCCAGTTAATGGAACCTGGCCTACCTATCCAAGCTCCAGGGAATTTCCTATTTAAAACATCCCGTGTCTCTCTCGAGTAATGCTGAAACCAAAATTGCATTCGCATTTCCAATGGCATGTCTTCCAACAACAACGGCAGAAAATTTTCAAAAAAATTGGTGTAAATTGGTCCAGTTAATCTTTTCGGTAACTGGAAAGGGCCAATCTGGAATTTGTAAAATACTAAGAAATTTTGACAGAGTTAAGAGCAACCATTTTAAAGATTATGTAAAGATTATGTATTACCAAAGAATTTCCAGTCATTCCGCACCAATAATTTAAGGAGAAATTATGCTGAAATCCTCGTCTCGCAACAGCATAAGGATTCTCCTGAGGCCAGAAATGAGAATTATAGATGTTAAAAATTTCTTCTCTTGAAAAATTGTATTCATCGCTAAATAAAATATTGTTAATGAAATTCTCGTTTGCCTCATTTTGTGCGAGGAGCCATATACAAAATTCTACCGGGGACTGATAGACTCCAGGCAAAATGTCCTGAATGCAAGTATAGTGATATGGGAGCATATCATTTTAGTGCAAAATGCGATGAATTGTTCTTCGAGAAACACCATATAATATTTCTGTATTTCGCAGAAATAACTCCGGCTGCTCCTCGAACACGTCAAGTATTCTATCCTCGACATCATCACTCACAAGTCTCGAGGCTTTTCCAATGTCCCTTCAATTTAAAGTTAGTGCACCATTTTCTCCCGCTCCGTGCAGCAAATTTAAAATAGTCCGCTGAGTTGGGCGACATTTATTTGGAAATCTTTCAAGGGCCCTTTCCACGTTGCTTGGAACTGTTCCCGCTCTTCTCGGAACCGTGGACAGTGGAAGAGAGCATGCTCCACGTCTTCGTCGACTCCAGGGCATTCCGGACACTCTGCACTATGGTAGATGCGGATTCGATGTAAGTAGCTACTTTCGTGTCCAGTAAGCGCTTGGGTTAGATAAAAGGTGGCGAAGCTGTGATTCCTGCTATCCAGTTGGCCACATTCGGGATGACACGGTGTGTATAGCGACTCTCTGTGGCTGAATTCCATCTCCGCTGCCACTCCTCTCTTGTCTGTCGGGACCACCGACTGTGGCCACGCTCTTCTTCATCAACCTCTTCGCCCGACAGTCGTCCACGGTATCTTGCTGCTCTCTGCCATGATGTCAATGGGAGGCATTCCCACGATGACAGAGGGAGCGATATGGGATGCGGTACGGTAGGCACAGGCCACTCTGAGCGCAAGTGTCCGGCAGGCCTGCCGACATTTAGCTCCTTAACTCCGATTAGAGTACAGGGTATCAGCCCAAATTAGCGCCTATTTTGTTATTCGATTCAACAATAAAAATGAAGATAATTCCTGGAAGAATTGAAATAATTCTTAGAGCCGTTTTTTTAATTACATTTTGTATTTAAAAATTTTTTATTTATCGAAATTTCTTGCAAAAAATATATTTTGCTTTAATATTATGTACGTTATTGTGAACAATATAACAATATAAAATTTAACAAAGTATTTAAGAAATTTTAATGAAAAAAAAAATATAAATATGCTGGCTATTGTACTCTCTCATAGCCTTCAATAAATTATCTGAATAATGTTCATGTGTTTCCTTCATCTTGTATTTACTCCAAGTGTTCTTGAAGTCTGCATGGACTGCTTCCATAGCTTGCTCAATATAATAACCAAGTCCACATTATCTTTTAGCACAATAATAAGGCACATGATATAACACTGCGTGTACTTTTGGAGTAATACTAATATTCAAGTCAATATAACTTTTGTGAAATTCTTCAATATAATTTTGATACTCCGGGTTAAGCTCAACAGTGAAACAAGAATCGACAACTTTGCGAAAATCTTGGAAGCATTTTACGAATTTTAAACAGCCGATACGACAGTCAGTTCTCAAAATATCAATTTTTTTCAGAAGTGTTCTACAAGCGTTCCCAGTAAAGTTTGGAGATCCATTATAAAATTCTTGAGATACATTGCACTTCTTAATCTATTTTAAGCTTTCTTCTTCGAATTCCACTGACATTTTCTTATAAACATGATTAACAACGCCCAGCATCGAATGTATTTCAGGAGGAGGAATAATATCTATTAATTCTTTATCGCCATCTTTTGAACAAATAGGAATTTGAGTACAATTCTTGTAATTTTTAGCATTTTTAATTTTTCCTCGACTCTTTGCCCATGCTTCAAAAATTTTTATAATATTGTAATAAATTGAACATTAATAGTCTTAAATTGATAGTTTTTATTAAAGGACGCGACGCGATGGTTAGGTTTAGACTAACTGACATTTCAGAACGACCGACAATTGAAGTGCGTGAGGACAAGGGAACGAGGGAATTCGAAGTTAGTTTGAATTACATGTATAAAATACGAATTCCCTACAATATTACTAATTTCACCGCAAACATCGAGGTTATCTTTTGATGCAGCACAATATGTACATGGAAAAGTACTAGCATGACTCATTATTCCACATAAAATTTTTGCTAACTTTAGGTCTCATGAAATTGTTGCTTCATGAAATTTCCGAATATTCATTAATGACCACATCGCTTCAACAGTCTCATAATTTTGATGTGATATGTTGGTTAATCCAATCAAGAATAATTTGTTGACTCCGGAGTCTTTCAACATTTTTGCAGCTACACCGACTTTGTAAAACTGGCGACTTTGAGTCTTACTTTCAATACCTCGTTCGTTAATCAATTGGACCAATAAACAAATTTTGCGAAATCATCCACCACCATCGATACCAAACTTTAAATGAACTTGATCATTAACTTGTCTGAAACATTGTCAATTAATCCTTCCAAATTATTACAGAAAATTAAATGCCTCAATCGGGCGCAGCCGAAGCCTGGGGTCCCTCGGGCGCGACCACGTGCCCGTAGCCGACCGTTCAGTGTGGTGGGTAGCCCACACCTTCCAGCGTACATCTTGAAGGGACAGCATGATGTTGTCCCACCTGGCGGAATTAAAGGCATTCCAGATGTCCGAGGCGATGATGGCACACATCCGCCTGGTACATCGGGTGCCGCTGATCGCCGTTTTAGCCAAGCTCACGACTCGAACGATGGCGTCGATCGTAGTTCGGGCCTTCCTGAAACCGAACTGATTGTCGGCTAGTCCTCCTGCATCTTCTATTGCTGACTCCAACCTGGCATATATCACTCTCATGAAAGGCTTTCCTGAAATATCTAGTAGGCTTTGTGGTTTGTATGTGGATGGCTCCTCGCCGGGGGTTTAGATAGGTCCTCCCTTCGGAAGGAGTACAAACCGTTGTACTTTCTACTGTGCCGGGAAGCAACCTTCCTGTAGACATGCGTTGAATGTCCTTCGAAAGAGGTCAGGAGCATTCAGCACTGCGACTATAATGGCCTGGACAGGGTTCCCGGCCTGGAGGGGCTTTTCTGATGGAAATCTTCTTGACTACCTTCATCAGTTCGGCCTCACTGATATCTGGTGGAACAGTCGACTCGTTGACTTCCATGAGCCCAGTGTTGGCAGGCCAAGTGCCGTGTTCGGGGAACAAATGGCGGACGACAATGTCGAGAAACACCGGACAACGTGCCATTGCCTTGATGGCGACCCTTAGCGCCTTTCTTCTGCCTTCATATGCCGCAGTTAGGTGTTGATACTGAGGCGTATTCCTTGCTCTCTAGTAAAGCCTCCGAGGTCGCAGACACTCTCGTCGTGTCGCTGCGATGTCCTCAGTCTACCAGTAGACTGGTGGTCTTCTGCTGTGTATGTGTGTGTGTGTGGGTGCGGGCGCGGGCGCGCGTCCATATAATTTGACAAAATTATAATTTAACAAAAAAGTTTTTAGTTTTCGTATTTACGTATTTGTTTCTCCTAAAAAAAATCGATATTTTGAAGATTGCTGTCGATTTTTGGGGGGATAAGCATATTTTTATCGTCTTCCTCATCCAACCTACGTAACTTTAGTATCATTCTTTGTTTCACATCCACTGGTACAGATTCGTCTAAAAATACCAAAGCTACCAGTTCTGGGTTTATATACCACAAATGATTCATGAATTTGTTTGACGTGATAGCAGGAATACCTTTATTAATTTTCTTGCAATCGCACAGTTTTCTTGAACAAATGTTTGGCGCTTCAAATCTAGTGGAACGGTAAACGACTCTTCGATATATACTACAACGATTAGAATCACTATATCACTGCCATTTTCTCATATTTTCTCATGTGGAACTGATCTTAAAACAAACAAATTTTTAAACAATAAATTGCTTTTGTTATCCTCCTCTCATTATGAATTGCTCCAGGAATTCTAAATTTTACTTCATGCAGTGAAATATCACCTAGGGAAATGAGTGTGAATTCAAGGAGTTCCTTGTAACCATCCCTTGGTGAAGAGTTTCTAACATTTTTCGCATTGTTCGTGTAGCCTAATCCCCCTTCCCTCGATCCGAGGATTAGGGGTTCCGCTGGTCAGCAATAAATAAATAAATAAATAAATAAATATGGACTCTTGACATCTTCTTAGAAGATAGACAATTGCTTATATAATAAGAATTAAGATTATGGATATTTCGTAATGCCATTTTAAACGAAGTTTCACTACTAAAAATATCAGTTCACGTACCTGACTATTGTATCCCAGTTATGTGGCGACCGAAGCATCAATTGTACGATGTTCTGTGGTTGTATTTGTACGCCCAGTTCCGTTTCTAGGTTCGCCTTTTTTATTGCCCATCTTCCGCACATGAAGAAAGTGGGGTGAGCGAGCGTCGTCTATATCATCCTTGCAATAATCATACTCGGAATACCCCCTACGCATATGCTTATGTAGATAGGAGTTCAACATTCCATGTTCCGTCAGGAACTGGGAGAGGTAAAAATTTACATCTCCACGACTTCTCTCCAGCCACTTCTTTTCGGCTCCTTCCAAGAGTCGTACTATCCAGCGTCCCACCGTGGTTCTCTCTTGTCTCAATCTTTCCAACAAAATTTGTATCGTGGTTTCTCTCTCCTGTCTGTAAACATCGCCGTCTGGAACCAACAGTTTTCTCTTCCAGATCCAGATCCTTCGCCTCTCCAAGGCTAACAAGTCTATGGGTTTTACCCCTGCTATCATGATGGCTTTTTCCGAAACCGGGCGGTAAGCTCTAGCCATGTGCACAGCTGCTCTTCGTTGGATAGATGCTAAACATTTCCTATATTGACGGACGTTCATAGATTCTGCTCAGTTTTCTACACCGTATAACCTGATGTTGTTTGCTACGCTCATGATAATTTTTCTCTTGCTGCTTTTTGGACCATTTATATTCGGCATGAGGTGCGATAGTACAGCAATCTTGGCTGCTGTTTTATTTGCCTTCCGGGGAATATGAGGCTAAAAAGTTAGCTTCTCGTACTTCACCGTATTCTTAGATGCTACATTGGTCCCAACTATGTCAACAACGAAGGGTCGCGGAAAGCCACGATGTCTGGTCAGTACGACCATTTCCGTCTTTTCTGCCGCCATTCTGAGGCCGGGTTCGGTCAGCCAGTCATTGACATCGTCGATGATTCTCGATGTGCATAGGGATGCAATCTCGGGCGTTCTTGCCGTCACCACGTGAAACCGTCGTTTCCATCTTCAGAAGGCCGTCGTATAGAGCGTTCCAGAGGTCGAGACCCAGTGACGATCCTTGTGCACCTCTGGACTTAATCTGTCGCATCCGTTATCCTCCCGTCGTATGGTACCGTTTTATCCTGTCCATTAAATAATTATTCATGACCCTACGTATATATACAGGCACTTGGTGCAGGTCTCGTATTGCCGTCTCGATATCCTCCCAGCGCGCTGAATTAAAAGCGTTGTTAACGTCAAGAGTTGTAAGGATTAAATATTCTCGACTCCTGTGATCTCCTTGGTACGTTCAAGACTTCGTAAAGGGCGTCCATTGTTGAGTGGGCTTTATGAAATCCGTGTTGGTTTGCGGCATATCCTCCCATTGCCTCTACTGCTGCGCGGAGTCTTTTTCGGAGGAGTACTTCGTACATCTTCCCGGCTACATCTAGCAAAGTGGTCGGTATGATGACGGAGTCACAGGTGGACCCTTTCCCTTGTCGAGCAGGACGAGTCTCTGCTCCTTCCATCTGTTTGGGAAAATTACGGCGTTGAGACATGCATTATACATGTTCAGGAAGAGGTTTGGTCGTTCTCGGGCGACAATCTTCAAGATTTTTGGCGGGATGCCGTCGGGTCCTGGGGCCTTTCCCGCTTTCATAGAAGCAGCTGCCTGGTGGAACTGGAAATTCCTCCAGCTCTCTCAATGGGTGTTCGGGAAAAATATTGTCTATGATTTCCTACATGCTCTGAGGTGGCATAGGTCCGATAGGTCCCGGTTTGCAACACTTCCTACTGACAATCTGGTAGCCACGTCCCCAAATGTCACTGTCCACTTCCTTGCATAGAATTTCCCGGCTGCGTGACTTCGCGGCTTTCATCGTCGCAACGAGTGTTTTTATGGTAACCTGATATACCCGATTTTCTGGCCAGTCCATCGTCGATCTTCAAGTGCTTTGCGCTTTTCGCCGCAGTTTTTGGCATTGTTTGCGGTGATCAGCAATTCCAGTGCTCCACCAGTATGCCGTCTTGTGGTTTTTCCTATAAACCATCCGGCGCATGGAGGCTTTGCAAGCTTCTTGGACTAATAGCATGTTTTTTTGCTTGCCTTAAACCTCTACTCGTAGATCACGGTTTACGGATGTGCTGCGGTCATCCTGTGATGGGAGAGAATTCTGGTTAATCTCCAGCCTACCGTGGGCTGCTGGTTTTTCTCCTGCTGTCCGACGGTTCCACGCTATACATCGAAACTTATGTATCGGTGGTCACTGCCATTGTAGTCGCAGAGTACGCAGCATCTTGATATATCGGCGCTAGTTCGTGCTGTTGCCAACGTAAGGTCGATGATAATACCTTGGCATCCAGGTGTTAAGAATGTTGGCGTTGTGCCGGTGTTAAGGACTGTGAGATCCAACCTTGCGGCCAGTTCTCGGACGTCTTCGCTTCTAATGTCGGTCCACCTCATTCCCCATTTGTAGGACTTAGCGTTGCAATCTCCGCCTACGAGTATTTCTCCGCAAATACCTCCAATGGTATCTACCATCTAACCCAATCGTCTGTGAAAGGAGTCTATGCCTCCACTGGTCGACAAGTAGTAACTAAAGATCGTGATGTGGGAAAGTGATCCACACAAAGCCGTCACCCTGCCCATGGTCTAGGTCAGGGAAAACCGTTCTGTTCTTGACCCATAGTGGGCACGTTTTTGTCTCGTCCTGGTACCAGTCTGGCTTCGCTGCGGTCTTATTTTGCATACTAATTATGAGCAAGTCTAACAAGAGAGCATCACATGCTGTCTAGCATAGAAGGTCATGTCCCAGTTTGCTACGACGTAAGTTGGTTTGGAGACACGGCATTCTTCGACTTTGCATGCATTCGCCTTGCTTCCACATAAGCCGCGCAGGACGAGGACCCAGGTATGTGATCCGTACGTTGCTCATTCCTTTCAGTGCAAAGACAACACCTTGGTGATTTCTGGCAGTCCACTGCTTTGTGTCCCTCGGTGTCGCATCACCAACATTTCTTTTCTCTGTCCACCGATTTGCATTCCGTCGATGTATGTTCGCATCCGTGGCATCGATAGTATCGATTTTATACAGATTCTAAAGGGTTTTTTCGTAATTTTGACTTTTATTTCACCTGGTAGCAGGTTCTCTCCTAGGGCTATTTGAAGTGCTTCCTTTAGCTCCTTAGAATCCGTCGCAACGTCTATATCACGTATTTCGATGTGACCCCTTTGAAGAAGTTGTCGTACTTCGCTCGTGGCGCCAACGGCAAATTTTATGGCCTCCTGAAAACTCGCTAGTTTTTCTTTCTCAGACGTACCTATTTCAATTAGGATGTCTCCTTTCCGGGTTTCCCTAATCGCAGTTACGTTAACACCTTTTTCATCGGTCTTAAGGTCCTTCTTGATTTCTGTCAATACCTCAGCGTATTTCGTCTTTTCTTTTAGATTTATAACTAACACGTCACTTTAAGTCTTCTGGGGTCATCTACGTTCATCCGACCTTGTCACGACGCTGGTTTTTTCGACTGCAGTGTTAGTTATCTTGACCGGTTTTCAGCGGACAATATCGGTCCACTGAATCTAGTTCTCTCCCGTGATATCTTTTGCCATTTTTCTTGGCATGGCAGCCTGCAGGGGGCTAAGATTACCATCCGCACTTCGTTTGTTCGTGCTTTCAGGTCTCTTTCTATTTTTCGCTACTGTTTATTGTGATTTAATCTTCATGGACTCCTCCTGTTGCTTATTGTCCTGAATCCATTTGACTCTCCAGGCTCTCCGTTTCCTTTAGAGTCTGCGCACCTCGTACTATTTTTTCTCCTACTTGCGAAATCTACCATAGACTTTAGTACGGTCCCGATGCTTTCAAGCATTGCATTTTGCTCGTAGTCGAGCTCCTCTAGAGTGCATACTGTTCTTAAGGTGCTCGCGTCATTTACTGTCTCGGGGACTGGGTCTTGTACGACGGTGCTCTCCTCGTCTCCCACGTCCTCGATTATCACTTGTGTGGAGGTGTGAATCCATTCTTCGTGGTGGGATCACCGTTAATGTTGTTTTCTAAATTTGAAACCATCCTTGTTTGTTCACCAGCGCATCGTGTGCAGAGAGGCGGGTTGATATGCTGAGTACAGGTTTACCCACGGTATACATACTTCCCGTAGGAGAACATGCAGCCGACCCCAGTACTCCGGGGCCCAGCCATCACTTGGCAGGTCCCGAAATGCCTGATGGACCAGACTCGCCCGGGACGGTGCAGGTTCCGACCCCTGCACTCACTGTGTGCTACCCGATCAGGTCCCGAGGGGGCTGGCTTCTGATCCCTGCATCAGCTGTCACGTCGGCAGAGCAAACTTATATCAGCCCCACGCCATGTCACTCCCAGTGGTCTAATGCAGAACACGATCTGACTTGATGGTTTTTGGTTCACCCCAACTATTTAATTTCGCCGGTACACTCCATATCTGGCGAGGTTTCACCTACCTGCCACCTGGGGAGGCGCCCGATGGGTGACCAGCAACACCGCACGGGAAATAATACATCAACATTTAGTGCTTCTGCTATTGCGCCAATTAAAAATACGGCGTCTCTATCGCTCACTTTACATCTATTGAGCACTGCCACTTTGGTGTTGTGTATTTGAATATGTCCTGCTGATTTTTTTGATGATGACAGTCCCTCATCATCTACTTCGGCTTCTTCCATCTCGTCAAAATAAAAAATTGAGTAGGCGCCACTTTGTTGATTTTTAAACTCAGGAGATTTACGTCGTTTCCGTAATCCCAGTGTCATTCTCTACAATATATTACCGTATTTTACAATTGAAGATAATATTATAAATTTAATTGAGTATCACTCTAAACTTCTTAATGTGAAAACTCACTGGATTGAAATGGAATCTCATTGTAAGATAAAGCGCCAATCGGACTACTCTTCTTGAAGTAAGATTTCACTTCATTACAATGTGAATTTTATTCGCTGTAAGTAACAATGAAAATGTCATTCTAAGAAAAATGAATTTCTTACTTTTTATATCATAGGATTTTCACTGTATAAATAGTGATATTTCTCACTGTTTAAGAGATGAAAAAAGGCCTACTCTACATTGAACTCTTAAGTTTATTCTTTTATCTTATAAAGCAGAACAAATAAATACCGACCACAAATATTGGTGCACAAAAATTAATCTTTTAATTTTACTGTTGAATTATTCACACTCGAAATATTTTGGAGTGAAATTGGTACTTTTATTTGGAGTGAATGGTCATTTTTCTACATTTCATTGTAATAAAGTAGAAAATTCCGTTACTTGAAGTGAATCTTTATTTGATAAAAGTAAAAATGTTATACTTTTAAAAAATTGCAGAAAATATAACTTTTAAAAACAATAGAAAATATAACTTTTTACCGTAGTGAATATTGTTTGTTGTTATTTATATTTTGCGAAAAGGGGTTATTGACTGTCATTTCATGTACAACTGCTGTTTATGAGGATATGTTCTTGGATGTAGTCAACAAGAACTGAAATTGGTGTCAGAAGTGTCGCGATTTTTTTCCACGTGCAGTGTATAGTTGCCCGATTCCCGCGATATTTCCTTTTTTCTCGAATTCCGCAAAGTTGTGATTGGTGTCGCGATGGTTGGTCGTAGGCGTGGTGCTTCGACGATTAGTGATTCCCGCACGTCAGCCGTTCGCATGCTGCGTTCCAGCATCCAGTCCTCGGCTCCTGTCGCAGATGAAACTCGTCATCCGGATACTTTCTTGACAACTCCTACACCATCTGTGATTCCCTCCTCACTTCCCACCAGGATGGCAGCAGTTCCGAATCTCGCGACATTGGTTCCCGAGGGATTGCGGCACTTAGAAGAACGTCTGATAGAGAATTTTCGGACAGAACTTCGTTCAGTGATTAAAGATACGTATCCTACACATTACAATCCTACTCAAAATCATTTAGCTAATATTTCAGCCCCTGTTTCTCTTTCACATGAATTTCTTCCTCCATCTAATATAATAAAACACGATTATTTTTCTGGAGATATGTCTTGGGATATTTATCTTAAACAATTTAATGTTATTGCTTCTCATAACAGACGGTCTGATGAAAATAAAGCAACTTATTTGCTCTTCTTTCTTCGCGGCCCTGCTAGGTCAATTATTGAAAAAATTCCCCCTTCTCAGATGCAAAATTTCGAATTAATAACTAGATTATTAGATAAGATTTGTTGTCGTCAATTTATTTCAGGGATTCGCGATCATAAAATTAAGAACACTTTACGAATTGAAAATCTGACATCTTTACAGATTGCTATCACTAGAGCCATAAATTTAGAATCCATATTTAATACGATAAAAAATGAACGTCTTTCTTTTTATAACCAGAGACATTACAAACAATCTAACACCGATAACTATTATCAAAATCAGAATTATTCTCAAAATAATTACAATCCAAATCAAATGCAATGTTGGACTTGCAACGAATTCGGACACACACAACGTTATTGCCCTTGTAATTCAAATTTTCAGACGGAAAACTAATTAGAGTCAATTTATGGGGGAGAAAATTAACTCACGATAATGTTAATTTACCAAATCAAAGACCTCATTATAACGTTCGACAATTGAGACAAAGTACACTTCCCAATCAGACTGTATTTACAAATTTTAATATTGTTTATAAATGTTGTTCAATCCAATGGATGCAAGGTTAGGGTTGAAGCA